>JALBCR010002165.1:352500-403164 GCA_030710515.1 Abscondita cerata | reverse complement strand
TTTATCTTCAAATATCAGAAAGCAAAGGGTTGTCGACAGGTAGTGGAAATTCATCAATTCAGAAAAATTCCTCAATATACCGGTCATTGCTCCCGTCGCTCCTCTGCGACTATTTTAGTTGATTGCTTATTATTCAACTTTAATCTAATTCCAGATAACTGATGGGATAAATAATTAACAAGTAATTGAATTGATTTCTCTAGAAACATTGTACCCTAGAGAAATAAACAAATTTTTGTGTGGCATCTTATTGAATTCCTGCGTGATGCATTGGCAGATCTCAAACATTGTCTCATACACTGTATGTTTCTAATAGTTTATCTGTATTTAAACAAATACTTGAAGAGATGCGTAATTTATCATAATGTGCAAAGTAAATTCTTGCTTTACTTGCAGGATAGAATAAGTTTTCGATAAAGTCGATAACTTTCTCTAATTCATCAATATCTCAAAAATAATTAAAAAAACCAACTCATTGACAGAAATCTTCATTAATAAATTGTAAACCACATTAGCCCATTAAATAAAATAACTTTGTGATCTATATCTAAAATATGCATTAACATTATGTTACGATAAAAATTCTTTACTTTACTTTTCTAACGCTAGATTCTCTTGCATACGTGTTACTTTGCTTATTACGGCCCTGACCACTTTCGCTGCAAGTTTAATAGAACAAGGTCAACGTCTAAATCCAATTGCACTCGTCTTCACGTTCTTTCATTTTGGTGTTTGACTGTCAACGAAAACAATCGTGTTTTGTAAAAAAAGGAACTGCGGAAGGAAATTCTAAACACAAGTGATGGATTATTCCAAAGTTGTTATAACCATACGCTAGTTGTGAAACGTAAATTACACCGGATATGTAATAATAAATAAACCGGAATGTTGTTTAGTATAAACGTTTGCAGGTGAGATTACAGAGATATATTTCACCACGTGGCGAGTAGTCACTGCATTGGTTTTCTCTAATTATTACAGTTTCTTTGTCCGTTCGTATTGTCTGGGATTACTTTGCTACCTTATGCCCTTACTTGTACTCGAGGAAGTGATATGAGGAAATAAACCTATGCTGTTAGGAGGTGCAGATTAAAGTTCTGTCACGCAAGATAGCGGGGACCAGCGACGTTAAGGTATCTCGTCTTAACACCGAAAAGGGCTTTCCTTCAATACTGTGCCGCCGACCAAAATCGCCATCAGTGCTTTGCTTTGCAGCTATTTCAATTTTAGCGGGTGTATCCGAACAATCCAATTACCAGTATCAAACCATTTTTTAACTATAATTGGGAACAATTGATGTGGAACGCTTTCAAAGGATGCCTTAATGAACAATACACGTATGTGATCATAATTAAGTAACTTATCTCCAAGTAATTATATGTTTTATTAATGTAACCTTGACTGGTTTGATGAAGTACGTTTTAGATCAAGGTGACGCTTATAATTAATTTATTCATTGTTACATTTGAATCCAAATGCTCTGTGTGAGTAGCTAGAGAAATAAGTACAACGCGCAAGAAGGATAATAACCCATCTCATTCAATAGCAACGGTTATCGAGTTTTGTGTATTACTCGTTTGCTGTGTCGTTAATTAATTTATAATTATACGGGGTGTAACAAAATAAATGTAAAAAAATTTTAGGGGGTGATTCCTCATCGAAAAAGAGATAAAGTCCTTTATATAAAAAACTAAATTAGAGCATCCTTTGTTAAGATACGGCCCCTTAAAGGGGGTACATAAAATTTGTTTTACAATTTTTTCACAAACACTACAAAAGTTACAAAATTGAAGTTAAGGTGACATTTTTTACTATCAAAAAGATACTTAGGTAGTAATTTATTTAGTTTACCCCATGGTTGTAATGGGTGGAAAACGCAACCCCTAAAATTTCCAATGTAACTTTTTGTCTTATTATTTGTTTACAATTTAAATTTCCAGTAGCTTGTTTCATTCTAAACAAAAAATGTCTCTTGAATTTTTTCCCCAAAATTAACCAGTTCGCAGCAAAAAATTATTTTACGAACAACTACAGATATACATCAGCATAAAACGAAAATGTATCTAGTAGGCCGCTATTAGTGAGAGTGACAATTAAATTGGTATCACGCTGTCAGTTTGTAAATTTTTGAAATCTATACACATAAAATCGTGGCCCGGTTTGTCTGTCTGTCTGTCTGTCTGTTTGTCTTCTCCTCCGAAATGGCTAAACCGATTTCGAAGATCGATACGTAAAATTGTTCAGGAGGTCCAGGCGCTGATCTTAGGCGGGGTGACAAGTTGACATGACCTTTGACCTCTGACCTGGAGCGGCCAGCTTATATTAAATCCAAAGAAATATAAGCATGTTATATATCAAAGTGTTCGGAATGTCAAAAGAAACAAGTTGACCTGACCTTTCACCTCTGACCCCGAGCGGTGACCTCATATTAAATCCAGAAAAACATAGGCATGTTATATATCAAAGTGTTCAAAACGTCAAGGAAAATGTTTTAAGATAGGTCCCAAGTTGACTTATCCTTTGACTTCTGACCTGGAGCGGTGACTTGATATTAAATCAAGGGAAACATAAGCATGTTATATATCAAAGTATTCAGGATGTCAAGGGGAATGTTTTAAGATAAGTCCCAAGTTGACCTTATATTTGACCTCTGACCTGAAACGGTGACCTCTTATTAAATCCAGGGAAACGTAGACATGTTATATATTAAAGTGTGCAGGATGCCAAGGAGAACAAGTTGACTTAACCTTTGACCTCTGACCTGAAACGGTGACCTCATATTAAATCCAGGGAAACATGGAGATGTTATATATCAAAAATGTTCAGGATGTTAAGGAAAAATGTTTTAAGATAGGTCGGAAGTTGACCTGACCTTTGACCTTTGGCCTGGAGCGGTGACCTCATATTAAATCCAGGGAAACATAGGCATGTTATATATCAAAGTGTTCAAGGTGTCAAGGGGAATGTTTTAAAATAGGTCCAAAGTTGATATGACCTTTGATTTCTGACCTGGAGTAGTGACCTAACGTCTTTAATTTCAGGTTTGTCTAAATTAGGCCCATTTTTCAAATGGGCTCGGTTACTAGTTGATTTAATAATTGTGTGTTGTTGTTCTGTTCTTAATTTGTTTGTTTAATAATTCATTTGTTATTAAAATGGCATACACAAATGAAGAAATGACTGATATGCATTAAGTTTACGGTCTGCTGTCGCAGAGGAATGGGTTAGAAGCTTCTAGAAGATATGCTGAAGTGTATCCTCAACTTTTTTGGTGTTCGTGAAAAAAATTGTAAAACAAATTTTATGTACCCTCTTTAAGGGGCTGGATCTTAACAAGGAATGCTCCAATGAAGTTTCTTTATATGAAAGACCCTATTTCCTTTTCGATGCGGAATCACCCCCTGAAATGTTTTACATTTATTTTGTTACACCCTGTTTATGTGAATATCACCGAGAGAGCATATTTTGTATTACTACCGATGTATTTTTTTGTGTATGACGTATTATGTGTGTAACCAATTAAACAGCTCTTAAACCAATGCAACTATGTTTTTAATTGCCCACTAACTTAAGTTATTGTAACAATTTTAATAAATTGAAAAAAGAAATATGTACAAACCTTCTTTATTCCGTAAAATGGAAGTTAATTTCTGCATGTTCAAAGGCAAACACTTGGTTTTCAAACTCTGCAATATCAGGTTCACTAAACGATATATACCGAAAACGTTAACACAATTTAGGCAAATAAAGTACTTACAGTATTAATATTTAAACGTAGAAAAAAGGAATGTTGTAATAGCGAAAAATTATAGAAGACGGCGTAGTTCGGTCCCTATAGTGACCTCTCTGATTGTACCTTCTTAGATTTCAGCGGTAGATAAATAAATCGATAATTGGTTTCTTAATTAAATTCTTCATTTTCATTCTCAAAATCTTGCAGATGTGATGTAAGAAAATACAGCAACAACAACAGATTTACTTCTGTCACAATGATACGATTACGTAGAAGAAAAAACCAATGTAAAAATTAAATTGAAGTAAAGGAAATAAAAAGAAGATTAAAGACCTAAATCAAAATAACACAACTAAATAAGGAAAATATTAACAAAAAGCTATAGCAAAATAAATTTTGGGTCTTTTAATGGAGATAAGTGCATTAGTACTAAAAAAGTGAATCCCTGCATTCCGTAGATATAAATAAATACAGAAAACATATACGGGGTGAATCATAAAGAAATATATACAGTCTCCATTACAAAATATGTACATTAAAAGCGTTTAATGTAATTGGGAAATTTAATAAAAGATAAAATAAAGTTACATCGTAACAGTACTATTCTTAATTACGCTGACGATACCACAATCCTTGCTAGTACAGGTTTGTTTGATATAATACTACCAAATCCGGAATTTATCTTAAAGAATATTACTGCATACTTTAACAATAACAAACTCTTAATTTACAAAAAAAAATTGTTTAAGAGAGTCACCATACAATTGCTAATGAAAGCTTTTCTGTAAAAATTTTAGGCATAAGTCTACAATATAATTTAAAATAGCCAATACATGTACAAGGTTAGTGTTTGATGTTAAACAAAGTTTATTACTCGTTAAGAACTATGCGCAAATATTTAGTTATGATTACATTAAAACTTGTGTACCATTCTAATTTCGAAAGACTTTTAAGATTTTGTCTAATATTTTGGAGTCAAAGCACTGATACCAATAGAGTATATTTTTAACAAAAATGTACTAAGGTCAATTTCTTATATGAAACGTTCAGAATGTTGTAGATGTTTGTTTAAGCGAAACCAAATTTTGTTACAGGTTTATACACTGCTTAATATTTATCTTCAACAACAAAAAATATTTGAAAATTATAAAATTAATTATATCTACAATACGAGAAGAAACTCATTGTGGTATATGTCCCAGAGCATAGATTGAATTCTACAAAAAAGGTGTCTGTATAGTTGTTTGAAGTTTTTTAGATAAACTTCCACTAACTATCAAATGAAATTGTCAATTATTTCAAACACTCATTTACTTCTGAACACTAACCTTATTCTTAAGTTATAGAGATTTTATAATCTCTTAAAAATAATAAATTATAGAAACCAACTTATGACATAAGTTGCTTATTACTGTGATATTTTGATTTATTGATATTGTAGTTATTATATTATTATTATTATTATTATTAATATTATTATATATATATATTATTATTATTATTATTATTATTCAAGCATTACAAGTCAATATTGAACGTGTGCCATTTATGACATACAACTTGATTTTAGTGAAAAAAAGTGCTCGAAAAATTGGGTTCATCTAATTCGTTCCTGCAGAAGAGTCGTGGAGGCCATTTGAATGACGTTTTATTTAGAACTTAATTGTATCGATTGTACGTACTTCACATTAAATAAAAAAACATATGAATTTCACTTAACAATTAGTGTGTTTTTTTTAAAGAAATCATATTACCCTTATTGGAAAACCCTATATAACGTGTCGTAACATCGACCATATTAGCGTACACTATTATAAATTTTATAATTTATTATTTTTTAAATTTTTTTTTTTAACTTTTTTATATTAAAAATTTATATTATACAGTACTCTAACTTGGATCGAACTAGAGAATTGTAAATTAAAATTAGAAAATTAGGTGATCTAAAAAAAATACTTGTGCGAATTATAAACCAAGACCCTTTGATGTAGAAGACGTGATATCTTTAACATGATTACAAAACGTAAGCCTAGAATTAAAAGTCACTCCTAGGTCTTTTACAACATCAACACAATCCAAAATATCAGAATCGACTGAATATGAAAATATGATACAATTTTGTTTTCTTGTAGATGAGACAATACGAGACTTACCAATGTTGAGATGAAAATAATTTTTGGCACACTTTTCGAAAACTAAAGTGAATGGTTTTTGTAAATATTGACAATCATCATCAGTAGCAGTACAATTTTATAACTTGACGTCATCAGCAAAAAACAAGTGTTTGCAGGAATAACGTTTGACAAGTTATTAATAAAGATAACAAACAATAGCGTCCAAGATGTGAACCTTGAGGAACACCCGATATCTATAACTATGAAGTTTTGAGATTGAAAACCATTAAACGTTATATATTGTACTCTGTTACTCGAATAAGAGGCAAAAAAGGTAGTAAAGAGTTGCTAAAACCAAAGTTATTTAGTTTATAAGAATTATATGATGAGTTATAGAGTCATAAAATAAATAGAAATCATTTTCTTTTATGAGACATTTGCAACGTCATATCACTTAAGACTGCTAACAAATACGCCTTTCAGATATGTATTAAACTGTACTTTGCATATGAAAAGAGGCAGACGGTAGAAAGTTATGTTGCGAAATTGGTCATTACCTGCTAAGTCTTTTATAGGTCACATTTTATTTTGCAGAGAAAATGTAAGACTATATTACGTTTTTAATTAATAGATTTACGGACTAAGCAAAGATTAAGTATTTAATTAGGCCCAATGGATTCAAAATTTCTAGAAATTTAATCACTACAGGTACAGTAAAACCTCTATTTTTGGCCACCTCTTAAAAGCGACCACCTCTAAAACCAAGTCAAAAACCAATTATACGGAAACATCCATA
This sequence comes from Abscondita cerata, assembly GCA_030710515.1. NCBI lineage: Eukaryota > Metazoa > Arthropoda > Insecta > Coleoptera > Lampyridae > Abscondita > Abscondita cerata. Next base: position 396,521 of record JALBCR010002165.1, on the reverse strand, counting down.
TAATGACCCTCCTAATAGCGATCACCTCTCGATAACGGCCACGGCCACGGCCACTTATTTGTAAACTTTCTTGGAAAAATACATGTAATTCTACCTCCCATTTCCGGCCATTCTTAAGTAAAATCATTAGTAAACAACAGCTTAGCGTTCAAGTTGTGCGTAATATATAATTGTTTCATTGTGTGAGGCTTAAGTAATTACCGGTATTTAAGAACGTATTTAAAGAATTTGTTTGATTTACAATAAACAGTCATTACAGAAAAATTGCAATTACTCATTAAGCTCACCCCAAAAATTGTATTTTGCATACATAGTTTGAGTTAGTATGTTCAACAGTCCTGTTACATATAGACGTACAGAAAAATTACAATGTCGCTAAAGAGAAAACCGTTTGTCTCTTAAAGAAAAATTGATATAATTGTGGAAAGTAAAAAGTTCAATACCAGTGCAAAAAAGTTGGCTGAAAAATTTAGTGTTAGAAGAACACAAGTTAACGATATTTTAAAAACAAATGTGATTTAAAAAAGCTTTTCCAATGCCGAACAGAAGAGAAAATTTCCTAGAACTGAAGGTTTAAAAATTGACCGAGTAGTTTACAATTGGTTTTGTAAAATTAGGAATAAAAATATCCCTATATCCTAGACCTTTATTAAAAGAGAAAGCATTGGAAGTTGCGGAAAATTTAAAACTGACGGATTTTAAAGCTTTTAATGGGTGGCTTGAGAAATTTTGTCAAAGACATAACATAACCTTTAAAACAATTTGCGGGGAGTCAGCTGATATTAACCTGGACACTGTTAAAGCTTGGAAAGCAAAGCTGTCAGTAATATTGAAGGAGTATTCACCCAAAAATGTGTACAATGCTGACGAGACCGGATTTTTACTTTGCGATGGCAAACAAAACGTTCTCATTAAAAAACGATAAATGTAGTGGTAAAAAAGTTGCAAAACAAAGATTGACAATTTTATTTTGTACAAATATGGAAGGTGATAAGGAAAATCCGTTAATCATTGGAAAAAGTAAACACCCAAGATGCTTCAAAGGCTCTCATATTAACAAATTGCCCTTAGAATGGGTATCTAATAAAAAAGCTTGGATGACGGTAGAGATTATGACTTCCTGGCTAAAATGTGAACATTGTTTTTCTACCTCCTAACACCACATCCAAATGCCAGCCACTAGATTCAGAAATTATCCAAAACTTTTAACTCCTAACATTTACAAATACCAAACGTCCTTTTGAAGATGCGGAAAAAGTATCAATTTAACCAGCACTTTAGTTTGGATATCAGTAGCCTGCAGAAATGTTTTGCCTATTACAATTGCTAAATGTTTTGCGAAAGTAGAATTCTCGGAAAAGGTCCTGCAAGAAGATTTTGATGAAAAAGACAAAATTCCACTAACTCAGTTTTTCCTGTATTACTAGAAGGTAATCAACGTGAAAGCTTTAAAAATTATGCATCTAGTGATTGTGATATTTTGATCAAAAACCCCAATTTAAATATTCAAGATATAATCAGTGAATTAGACTATAGTGAAGGCTGTGATTCGAACAATGAAAGTGGTGCAGAAGAATCCGAAGTTTTTACGTCAACCATTAAAGATATGGGTGAAGTGAGTAAAAACTAAGAGATGTGCAAAGTTTTCTATTTTCTAATGATAAGAGTGAGCTAGCGGTAAAAGTACTTTAAATTGTATCAAAATGTGAATCTTCTGTTTTACAAACTAAACTTAAAAATGTAAAACAAACTTCAATACAAAAATATTTTACAAAAATGTAATTTAATGGTATGTATATGTATGTAATTAATTATTGTAATAGGTATAACGAGCAATTAGAAAATAGGTACATATTATGTAAATGTATGTATTATGTATTCAATATATATATATCGTCGCCCTAGTAGTGAAAGGTTCTAATCCACAAATATTTCATTTTCGGGTTATACCTTTTAACACTTGTTAAAAACTCAAAATTTTATATTAGTGAACAAATCTAAGTCACTGATACAGTTTGTGGCTATTTATAGAATATTGGCTAAAAGTTCTAATCAACAATTTGCTGTAGCAAATAGTCTTAAGCGGCTTAGACCTTTTCACTACCGCAATACGTCTTCGCTTATGGTTGTATTGCGTACAAGTGAATAGTCCTAAACCACATTATGCAAGTCTAGACAGGCATTTTTATACAAGCTTGAGCTTCAAACAACTATTAGATAGCATTGTATTGTTGTGCAGGTTGGTGCTGTAAAGTGCAATAATGAATTCGAGAGGCAGATTATTAGTTGAATTAGCACTAAAAAAGAAAGAACTAATACAACCGGTGATTGTAATAAGCTGGTTTATGCAACTTTGACCCCGGTAGCTTTAGGTAAGTTTTCAGTAATTATCTACTAAATAAAACGCATGCATCTTGTGAAAATCAGCTGATACTGGAAGTTAGGTTATGTAAAAACAACTCACTTAAAAATGATTATTTTGGTTGGTTGTATTGTACTATTTTTGAAACTTCTTTCTGATAATGTGTGAAGGAAATCAGTTAAAGGAAACTTTCGTGGGTGTTGATGTGTGTATGATCATCTTTGTCTATTGTAGATGAAACCGAAATAAATGAACCTTCTTCAGTTTCTGTCAGCGCAAGCAATTGTGATGAAGAAATTGCATTACTTGAAGTACAACATAATAGTACAACTGGTGAGTACGGTAATAAAATATTTGCTTTTTAACTTTACATTTTAAGATTAAAACATTAAAAATTTCCAAAACCATGATCTTTTAAACTAAAAATCTGGAACCTTATAGTTAAATTTGCAAAGTAATTACAATTACAATGCATTTTACATAAAAGATAATGATGAACTCAAGTATTTTTTCTTTATTTTTAGATGCAAACAAAATGCTCGAAGATAAATCTATGAAAAAATCGTTAACAAGTTATGCTACAGTTTGTTCTGGAAGTGATGTTGAGGATTTTGACAGAGATGATGATTCGAGCTATAAACCATCCAATAGTGACTTTGAAGAATTTTCAGACTCCGATAACCAATCTCTTAAAACCAAAAACCAAGAACAGAACTTGATTCTGATGTTGAGAGTAATAATGAACAGGGCAATAATGATATACAGTCTTCGTCACAAACTGTAGACAAAAAGCTTAGTCGAAAAAGCAGAGAAACTCCGCGTCATGGAAGCGAAATGCTCAAAAAACTTAAGATTAGATGGAAAAGAGTACTATACTCAAAAAGGAAACTTAAGCCTGCTAAAAGTGTAGTCGATATTGAATGTCATTGTCACTATAAATGTCAACAATTCTTCACAAAACAACAGAGAAAGATATTTTTGCGAGCTTTCTTCAGTTGAAAACACAGCAGTTAAGATGGAATTACATTGTAAAACATGTTACCTGTATTCCGAAAAAACGGTGCTATAGTGAAAATAATGAAAGACGAGCTAAAACATACGTTTATAAATTAACTGCCAACCAAGTGTCCCGGCAAGTATGCCAAAAATGTTTCTAGCTACCCTTAATATTTCTAGTAGAACAGTTAAAACTGCCATCACTAAACTTAGTGACACTGGCTCAATAAAACCAGACATGCGTGGGAAGAAATGTCCTCCTCAGAAAAAAATCCGAAGTGGTAAAAAATGTGATCAGAGATCATATTAAGTCCATCCCTGTAGTTGCATCTCATTATTGTAGAAGCACTTCAAGACGGAACTACCTTCCATCTGGTTTATCTGAAACCAGATTGTACGAAGATTATAAGCATTATTGCGAAGAACTTAACGTGATCCCTGAAAAATTTAGCTATTACAGACACATCTTTGTAACGGAATTTAACCTTGGATTTCATCGTCCAAAAAAGATCAGTGTGATTTTTGCACAAAATTCAATTGTTTAGAAGATGATGGAAAATTAGCTTTACAAGAAGAATATGACCTACATATTGTCAGAAAGCAAGAGGCTAGAGACCAAAAAGATCATGATAAACTAAGATCAAAAACAGATAATACATTTGCCTGTTTCACGATGGACATGGAAAAGATCCTCGTCACCCCTTCGCTTAATGTTGGTAAACTTTATTACTCCCAAAAATTAAAAACTTTTAATTTTACTGTTTATAACCTAGCTGTTTCTGAGGCTATAAATTATATGTGGCACGAAGGCATAGGATCAAAAGGATCTTCAGAAATTGCAACTTGCCTATGGAAACTTTTGTCAGATCTTGCTCCTTGCGTTAAAGACGTAACGTTTTATTCAGACACTGCTTCTGGACAAAACAGAAATTGCATAAATGCAGCAATGTTTCTCAGAGCAGTTACAATTTTGCCCATTAACACCATTAATCAAAAATTTATGGAATCAGGCCACTCTGAAATGGAGTGTGACAGCGTTCACTCCAGTATTGAAACCAGAGGCAGCAAAATCGATGTTTTACTCCTGAATGTTGGTTTACCGTTACACGTACGGCAAAAACAAAAAACCATTTTATAAAGTGGTTGAGCTTAACTTTACAGACTTTTTAAACTTCAAGGAGTTTTCTTCTACGGTGATTAAAAACCGAAACAAAAACGAAGATGGTGGAAGTGTCAGTTGGTTGAAAATAAAATGGTTACAATACAGGAAAGAAGATCCGACACGCATTTTTATAAAGAAAGGCTTTCTGACCTTGAGTTTAAATCTATTATTATTAAAAAAATTACCACACGAACTGCTAGCACTTTAAAAGAAAATAAGATCAAACCACTTTATAAAAATGCTCTACCAATAGAAAAACAAAGCTACAAAGTTTACTAAGATTATGCACAAGTGGTTGTATTCCGGAAACCTACCAACATTTTTATAAAAATTTGAAGTCCACCGAAGAAATTGTTGTAGAATCATCAGATGAAGAGATGGAGTAACTAAATTTGTTTTCATAAACTCATAAAATAGTTCTAAACCAGAAAGTTTGCGTTAAATTTGGTATAATTAGTATTAGCGAATAGTTATAAGCCAAAAATATTAGTATTATTTAATGTAACATCTGGATTTTTTCAAACATTGTTGTGTAATCATTTTTTTAGTGATATATTAAAGTTTGAGCATGCGAAGCTTTATTTTACTAAATGTATGGGGAAAAATGCAAAAAAGTGAAACGCAGAAATTTAAAATGCTTTTTCTCAAAATGTGTGGTCAGTGGATTAGAACCTTTCACTACTAGGGCGACGATATATATATATATATATATACAGTATGTCCCCAGTTGAATCATATGAAAACTTTTTATTATTAATTTTAGAAAAAGTTATTCTTCATAAAAAGTTCTGCATGTTCTAAAATCTAAAATACAGTCATCAAATATCAATTTTTTCAGTCGTATACGAGGTTTGTCAAAAATATGAATTTTACTCAAGAGTAAAGTACCTTTAAATTTTTACAATATCGGAAAATGTTATCAAAAAGTTGATCAGAAATAAAACTACGTTCAAATATGCAATTACATCCATTTACATTAAAAAATTAAGTTTATTTTGTTTTTTATTAATATTTCTATTTTGAATGAACATTTATCTTTGTGATTATTTATTATTATTTATGATAATTTAACTAAAATATTATAATATACTTTACGATGCTGTGAGTCATTTTATTTCTACAGGGTGTTGACTTTTATTTTTCAAAAATGTTCAATAAATATAATAATGTTACAATGTAAATATTGCAATTGCATATTTAAACGTAGTTTTTAATTCTGCTTAACTTTTTTAATAACATTTTCCAATATTGTTAAATTTAAAGGTACTTTACTCTTAAGTAAAATTCATATTTTTGACAAACCTTGTATACGACTGAAAAAATTTGATATTTGATGACTGTATTTTATATTTTAGAACATGCACTAACATTTTATAGAGAATAACTTTTTTTCTAAAATTAATAATAAAAAAGTTTTTCATATGATTCCAACTTAGGGGACATATTATATATATATATATATATATATATATATATATATTTTTTTTTTTTTATTGCATTATTATATCGTCTAATTATTTAATATTACATCAGCAGATTTATAGTTATTTTTTAATGCAGATATACCCTATAGCGATCCGTATTATGTTCCACACTTAAAAGATTTTAATACACAACGCATAGAAATAATTTTTTTTCTTCCCAATAACGGCGACCTCCATATATAGGTCAGCTTTGTAGCAAAATTTTAATGACCGCTAGTTAGAGGTTTCACTGTAATTCCTAAAAACATTTATCCAAAATTCCAGGATGACAATTTACAAAAACTATGAACTGAAACAACATTCCGTAAATTGATTTTATTTAAAACTGTAGCAATGTGTATACTAAATTTGTTTATTAAAAACATAAATTAAGATTTTGATAAAATAAAAAGTAAGTTAAATGACTCAATTTAACAAATTTATCGGTAAAATGTTTTATTAATACCTACACGTATTTTTAATGTAAAATAATATATACCACATAAATTGTAAACCTTATTGTTGACTTTGTGTAAGTAAACATATAAATAATCATTTAGAAAATGTGTTGAACATTTGCCAAAATTACTTTAGGAAATACATTTTAAGGAATATGTGTGGTAAAATTAGAGAAAATGCTTTTAAAAATGTGATTGTAAAGATGTTGAAAAGAAAATAAAAGGATTGGAAATGTTTTTGGTCATAAACTGCTTTTCCATTAAAGACGATGTTAAAGTATCCTCGGTTCCCGTACTATAAAACTTATCTAGCAACGCAAGTTTGATCTCGTCTATTATAATCTTACTACTTTTTAACTTTTACTGCAAAAAGTTTATAAATATGTATTCATGTCATAAAAGAACGAGTTAAAATTTTCATATGCATTAAACGTTTTTATTTCGGAACGAGCAAAGCTTAATAATTTCGCTTTGGTAAAATTTTGTAAGTGAACGTTTTTTAAGGAGACATTTATTTGTTAGAGATTAGTAATTCGTAAGATGGTAACATCGTAGAAATTGGTTTTGATAAAGCAACAAACCATAGACTACTATGGCGTAATAAAAGTTAACATCAAGTTTATGAAACGTTTCATCAAAACCTTTTAAAGTAAGTACATAACCTTAATAAAAGTTTACTTTATGCAAATGTACTATTTTACATTAGAATTAATTCTTCTTCTAATTAAGTATGTATTAAAAATATAAGAGAGTCGTTACAAAGTTTTTACACATATTAGGAATATTTAAAAAGCTAAAAGTCAGATGAAGAATTTTTCAAAAAAGTTTTACGTTTATGTTCACTGTATAAAATGTGCAGAAAATTGTTTAGTCGACTACTTTTATTTTAAATTCTTATCACTCCGACAAGCACTAAAATCACCAATTATTAAAGCAACCTAAAATGTGTGTGTTAGGATATATTTATTAAATGAATGCAAATAACTTTTGAAAGAAAAATTCTAATAGAACTTCGCTCAAAAATTTGTCGAAGTTTGCAGAGGTAAAGACGTTTTATTTTTTAGCTTTGTAACCAACATTTTGTTTTTTTAAGAAGATTTTTAATTTGATATTTTGTTCCTGAATGATTCAAGTTTTCGCAGGATGAAATACGTCCCCCATAAAGTTACAGCTTTTTAACTTTTGCTAATTCGTTAAAGTAATCTAGCACGACATTTTCAGAAATATTATGGGTTTCCTTGTTTTGGCACCAACCCTTAAACACTCTATATACTATACCACATATTTTTGGTAGACAAACATATGTAGCAAAATTGTAGAGAATTTAATTCTTTATCGATTTGGCAAAAAATATACAAGGGTGTTCCATTATGGTGTATGGAAAATGCAATTATAGCTACAAGACTGTTTGCACTATGTTAACCCGGAAGACGCCTATATGGCAACAGAATGTTTGGCAAATAGCTTTCGCACTACCGGCAGTGTTCTCCGTCCCGTATACCGCAGTATATGAACAGAAAATCTGAGAAAAATGTGATCATCGTTTTGGCGTATAGAGAATTTCCTAGACTACAGTGTTTTGAGTACACAGATAATTAAATTTTTTTCTATACACGGTTTTTCCTAAAAATCAAAACCGCCTGCGAATTTATAAATAAATATTTTCAATTACATTCATATCACATTGGCTCTACCAAGCTTTAATCGACAAAGACTACGACATCAGATTGAACCACTGTCATTGGTTGAAAAGACAGCCAAATAAAGAAACTTCTTATCCAGAATTATGTGGACAGATAAAGAAACTTACCATGGTAACGGATAAATCCGTACACGTAATATGAACTACTAGTCAGCCAATAACTCCCACTAGATGAAAAAGGTGTAATATTAAGAAAACTGTGACATTACAAGCACAAAAATTATAGGGCTTTCTTTCTTTGTTAAACCTAGAGTAAACCTATTTAATTTTTTTCGATATTCAATTGCCAATAATTTTTTTTGAATGTTTATCATTGGAATCCAGAAAAACGACGTTTTTCCAACATGATGGTTGCTCTGCCCATTACGTTGCAAATATTCGTAAATTTCTTGATCGCGTATTTCCTGATAGGCGGGTTGGGAGAAGTAGTCTGTTTTCATAGTCTGCGAGGTGCTGTTTAAGAACAAATTATACTTTTTTCTTGATTTTTACATATGGATCAGAGTGAGAGACCTTTAGTGATGATGAAGACTTTTTAATTTTTCTTTACAGGTAATGATTTTCCCAAAAATTGGGTCTTCTTGTAGAAGTTAGGTATCGTGTTTCATTGATTCATTTCCACCTAACTTCTACAAAAGGTCCAATTTTTGGGAAACTCGTTAACTGTGAAAGACCTTGTTTTTCCCACGACAAGAGAAGTTATGATTCTGCTCATAAGAGACGCTATTCGCAAATGTCTTATCGACTAGGAAAAGGTTGAAACAGTTGTTCAAAATAATAGTCGTCAATTTAAACACTTGAGACGTTATTAAATGTTAGAACGTTTAATAAGTTTTTTACCTTTATATTTTGTTTATAGAGTGTGACCAGTAAAATCCCTTTTTTTCTAGATTTTTTCGTAATTTAATTTTGACACCAGTTTCTGCATTGATTTAAATGAAATTTAAGAACAAAATTGTAGACACGTGATTCGCACTATTTGTCAAATTTAAATTTTTTGCAGTATGGCGGTTTGCAAAGCCAGTTTATTTCAAAATATATTAGTAGTAATTAAAAGCCATTTTTTTGTTTAAAATATGGACGGAAAAAATTATTGTGAACAAAATAGTATACAAACCTCGGTGAAAAGTTTCGTAAATTGCTTCAAACTAAAATGAAGACAAGAATGAAGCCCTTATCACCTCAGTATATAATAAACTAAACAAAAGTCGTAACACATTTTTTTCAAATTTCAGTTAAAACCATAAACCTTCTAAGACATTATTTCTATTATACAGTGAAGAAAATATGTCAAATCGGCTATTAGTTTAGAATGTAAAGTATTATCTGCAATACCAACTAAATTATTTTAAAAGGCGGCGAGAAGATGATGGCAGCTAGAGTTGGAGAAACGGACGCAAGTAGTAGTCAGTTTTAAACTGATGCAATTTAAAATAACATCGAAGAAAACACATTTTTAAAAAATTAATCTTTTAAAAATGTTTTTTTAGAAAATGAAGATAGAGTAAATGTAGTCTGGATGGCATTTAGAATAATATACAGGTAGAGTCAAAAACTAGTCAAAATAATTTTCCAAAATTATTATTCTAAACAATATTAAACTTTGTGATTTCAATAAAAATGATGAGTGCTTATCCCTTAATCTTAATGGCAAATTTTCTTTCAGTTTTATCTAACTAATATGGAGTTGACCCATTCTAATCCTTTAAATTTCGGATTAGAAAGGATGCGCCAACAGTTAAATTAGAAAGAAAGAAAGACGTGCTTGTCAAAATGGTAGTTCGGTGTTTTTTTTGGGTAGAAAAGCCACAACTCCCTAGAAAACACCAGAAATTGAAGCATTCAACAAAAAGCACGGACGCAACCGCAATTTCCTAAAGTACAAGCATTTTGTTGTCTGCAAATTGATCCTTTGGACTCCAAAATTACAAATTTTTTTTTATTTATTTATTCAAATTTCTCTTGTTAACCTAGAAATACGATCAGACAGTACAAAGATTTCAAAATTAAATATGACAAAGCAATTGTCGTGTCTGCTGACCTTTAGAAAGTAAATCTATCAGAATTACGTATAACACTACCCGCTAGAATAAACTTTTAAGTAGTGATGCTTTTTCGTTGCTAAATGTTTAAGGAGGTCATATTTACACCAAGAAACTTTCGTGTCAACCGGTGGAAAGGTAAGCTGCCATCTACTGCAGTTCTTTGGTATGAAACTATTACAGAAAAAACTAAAGAAGACATATTTAACGCATTATAGATTTTTTTCCTTTTTGTTAAAGACCATTAAAAAGCATTCTTTTGATTAGATAATTGTAGTTCGCCTAACAACAATTGAACTTTGTTCTGTTCCTTTATTTATATAGTTATTTCAAGAGAAATCGCACTAAGCATAATTACTATTAAATACTTTGAGCGTAGACAAACGTTAACGGTAGCGAACTTTTTTCACCAGGCGGTCGAAAAGTCCCGCAAAGGTATAAAATTTTGAGGATGTGCATTTTTCATTTTACATAAATAAACAGCAATAATGAAACACCATGTGCATTTTTTGCCAGATCAATGTAGAATTAAAATTTTAAAATTTTGTTATATGTACATCATTGTCTACCAAAAATCTTCTGTTAGCCATGAAACTCGTTTTTAACTAAAATTATCATCCAAAAATTAAGTAAACGATGAAATATGAACGTCAAAAGTTTATTGTTATCACGGTTGTGTTAGTAATTATCCAAGCTATAACATTTTTTTTTGTATTTTTGTATTGTTAATAATAATAAGTGAGTTTTCGACAGCAGAATTAATTAGTATAGCTGATTCCATCAAAAAAATCAAATTATATCCCCAATCTGAAATTCAAGAAAACTACAATTGAAAAAGAAACAAACACTAGGAAACATGTTTGTACACTCATGAAATTTAAAACTTGGACACCACAATTTCTGTAAACAAAAGTTTGCACATTGTGAAGCGGGCTTAAGGGTATCATTTACAATTCTAACAGCAGGTAGTCTCAGCAGGGGTTATCTTATAGAAGGACTGTAGAATGAATCATTACACTAAGCACGTTTTAGAAAATAGGTAATTTACGTTGCTTACTTAATTTTTTTCTTTAAAGAATATATTTGAAGGTATCGCTAATTAAACACCATAGCTCGATTAATTATCGAATCAAAATTTTGTTTAGGAAATGTTTACAAAATAAAATTAGAAATAATTTTGATTTAAAAAACGTCTACAAGCAATAACTTTTAAATTAAATCAAAAACTAAACATGGTTATTTGGGTTGACTGATTATTACTTATTTTTAAATAAATCTAACCTACTAATTATTGTAAGTTATTAAAAAAAATCATTAAACTCTCTATTCATAATATTTAGTCCTTACAAAATGTATATTTTATGACGTTTCATTTTTTCTGTAGTTAATATAAAAGTGAAAATAAAAACTAAGGCAATTCTTATTGTCAACGTATATATTTAGTTTTTGACAAGAATTTATTACATAATTATAATTAAGATACCAAGTTATAGTTTAAAATTAAATGAAAACGTTTTTTTAAATAAAGGTATTACTATATAAATAAATATAAGAAATCAATAATGGGTGTGACCTCCATTATTATTGATACATTCTTGGAGGCGTCTGCTCATTGACGCTATCAAGGTATCAATATAATTAATATTAATCGTTTCCCATGCGGTATCAATGGCTGCAATTAGTGCATTACGGTTTACTGGTATAAAATTTGGCCCTTGTTGTCTTCGGATAACAGCAAGTATTCGAGCCCAAACATTTTCGATAATGTTAAAATCTGGGCTTTTGCTGGCCAGGGTAACAGCTCCAAGTTATTTGCTTGTATCCAGTTGCGCACAACCTGCGAAGTATAGGGTCATCATATCCCGATAGTTAATTATCGAATGTTCCAAGAAAATATGTGTAAATAGTAAATGGAATCTACTAACGTAACGTTAAGTCGTTAATTATAGTTACATAACTCTCCTTTCATAAGATATAGTTCATATTAATATGCTTATTGTAAAGCTTCGTACACACCTGAACAACAAACCGAGGAACAAACAGAACAACGAACCGAACGGCAATCGGAACATTAATTTGGACGGTGCTACGTACGAATTTTAGAACAGATTCGCAAGTCCTGATTGTTCCACGAACGGTTTGCGGCGTTCCCGCAACTTGTCGGTTTTTCTCCGACATCAAAGAAAATGCGCGCGAATGCGTTTGCAGGTTTGGACGAATCTAAACAAAACGGCGAACAAACTTATGCGGGAGAATTAAATTATTTATTTTGTCCTCCCTTTTGTGGGTTTGTTGTGTTTTAGGTAATATTATGGAGTTGACAGAAGAAAAATGTTTTAAATTAATCAGTGTTTAAGAATGCAAGAAAAAATGATGTCCCTATTAGCATCATTTGGGCGGGAAATTTTCAAAATAAAAAAAAAGCAGTAAATTATAATTTTTACTCTTCTTTGTGCGTAAAAATTTGGTTGGCACTATCTTCTTGTTTTCCGCAATTTTCTCTTCTCAATAATAAATATATATGAACTGAAAACTACTGAAAATAATTATGGGAACAGCACAAACGTTCCGTTTGTTGTTCGGATTGTGGAAATCATAAAAGATCGTTTGTCGTTCTGTTTGACTTTCGGTTCGTTGTTATGTTTGTTGCTCGGTTTGTTGTTCAGGTGTGTACGAAGCTTTACAACTTAAGCAACAATTTTTGGCGAATAAAGATTAGTTTGTGATGTAATATTAGAAACACAAATTTATATCATATCAAATTTATGACAACTTAAAACCAAGAACGTGTATGTTATTGCTAAGAAATTATTAAGGAAAAAGCGCAATTGCAGTGTAAATATTTATAATTAGATATTTTCGAAAGTTTATAAGTCCTCTATTGTAATCTTAATACTTAAAAGAAAATCCTGTCCATTAGCATTATAAGGAAATGGCTTTTACTTTATGAATAAGTTTCAATAACAATAGAATATCCTTGCTTGTTTAATTTACTTCCTTTGAGTCATATTGCTCTAAGGGTTGTTACATTGGTCATTAGAAGTATGTAATAAATAAACAATTACCTACTGTTTGAGAAGGGTAGTGTGAACCAATAAATAAAGTAAAAATGTAAATTCCATTTTAGTTTAAAATTTCAAGTGTTGTGAAAATGCCACCTCATCTCGGTGCTGATTTGAAAGCGCGGATTGTTTCGGAATTGCGGCGGGCCGTAGCGTGCGTGAAATTTCACGTATGTTAGATATACCAAAAAGCACCTTAGGGCATTACCGAGTAAAATGGAATCTTGAACACACTTTGGAAAGAGCCATCGGAAGTGGTAGACCTAAAGTATCTACACGTGCTCAAGATCTCGAGTTGTTTCATTACGTAACAGAACAACCATTTGCTACATACTCCAGGGCTATAGCAGATACACATTTTCCCGGATGCCGTATAACTGCACAAAAAGATTAAAGGAGATGGGAATAAAGAAGTATAATGCTGCTGCGAAAGAAGTTCTCAGTGACGAAAATATGAGACGTCGTCTGGAATTTGCAAGGCGATATGTGAACGAACCTTTGGAATTTTGGAATCGAGTGATTTTTAGCGACGAAAAAACGTTCAATAGCCGCAACGATGGACCACTAAAAGTTTTTAGAATGGAAGGAACTCGTTACGAAAATAATCACATATGTCCTAAAAACGAAGTGGTTATTTTTCTGTGAATGTGTGGGGTTGGGTTAGCGCGCGGGGTCCAGGAGTTTGTTGGGCTATCGATGGACGTCTTGATTCTGCTGCGTATTTAGATATTTTGGAAACTATTATGAAACCTTCGTCGAAGTGTTTTATCCAGACGAAGATTATATTTTCCAACAAGTAAGTATTCTTATTTCACTATACTTTCTCCAAAAATAGTTCGGGATCTGTTGAATTAACATTTTCATAATGTATTTTTGTTGTTAAAGGACAACGCCCTATTCATACTTCGCGGGTTGTGCGCAATTGGATACAGAAAATAACTTGGAGCTGTTACCCTGGCCAGCAAAAGCCCAGATTTTAACATTATCGAAAATGTTTGGGCTCGAATACTTGCTGTTGAAAAGGGCCAAATTTTATACCAGTAAACCGTAATGCACTAATTGCAGCCATTGATACCGCATGGGAAACGATTAATATTAATTATATTGATACCTTGATAGCGTCAATGAGCAGACGCCTCCAGAATGTATCAATAATAATGGAGGTCACACCCATTATTGATTTCTTATATTTATTTATATAGTAATACCTTTATTTAAAAAAAAAGTTTTCATTTAATTTTAAACTATAACTTGGTATCTTAATTATAATTATGTAATAAATTCTTGTCCAAAAACTAAATATATACGTTGACAATAAAATTGCCTTAGTTTTTTATTTTCACTTTTTATATTAACTACAGAAAAAATGAAACGTCATAAAATATACATTTTGTAGGACTAAATATTATGAATAGAGTTTAATGATTTTTTAATAACTTACAATAATTAGTAGGTTAGATTTATTTAAAAATAAGTAATAATCTAGTCAACCCAAATAACCATGTTTAGTTTTTGATTTAATTTAAAAGTTATTGCTTGTAGACGTTTTTTTAAATCAAAATTATTTCTAATTTTATTTTGTAAACATTTCCTAAACAAAATTTTGATTCGATAATTAATCGAGCTATGGTGTTTAATTAGCGATACCTTCAAATATATTCTTTAAAGAAAAAATTAAGTAAGCAACGTAAATTACCTATTTTCTAAAACGTGCTTAGTGTAATGATTCATTCTACAGTCCTTCTATAAGATAACCCCTGCTGAGACTACCTGCTGTTAGAATTGTAAATGATACCCTTAAGCCCGCTTCACAATGTGCAAACTTTTGTTTACAGAATATATTTTATTTTTTTTTTTTTTTATTATTTTTTTTTTTTTTTTTTTTTTTTTTTTTTTTTATTTTTTTTTTTTTTTTTTTTTTTTTTTTTATTTATTATTTATTTTATATTTTTATTTTTTTTTTTTTAAATTTTTTTTTTTTTTTTTTTTTTTTTTTTTTTTTTTTTTTTTTTTTTTTATTTTTATTTTTTTTTATAAATATTTATATTATTTTTTTTTTTTATTTTTTTTTTTTTTTTTTTTTTTTTAATTTTTTATAT
This sequence comes from Abscondita cerata, assembly GCA_030710515.1. NCBI lineage: Eukaryota > Metazoa > Arthropoda > Insecta > Coleoptera > Lampyridae > Abscondita > Abscondita cerata. The sequence continues at coordinate 381,175 of JALBCR010002165.1, read as the reverse complement.
TTTTTTTTTTATTTTTTTATTGTGGTGTCCAAGTTTTAAATTTCATGAGTGTACAATTTTAAAAAAAAAAAAGATAAAACGTGTATTTTGATTTAAACAATTTTTTTTCACGATTAAGGGTTGAATTTTAAATAGACATACATCAATAGCAAGGTGTAGAAAAAACAAAGTAAGAAACAATCTAAAAAGTGACAACTTGAACAATCATTGAAGTTACAACATATTAGATAATATCCGACTTGTCAAGATCTTTTGTTTCAATCAAATAATGTGACATATGATTGAAAGTAGAAAAAGAGTAGAAGTTATTTATATAAAATAAATCCAATATGGCGCCAATTTAAATAAAAAGTTCCATCTACTCTTATAATAATTTTTTTTTGAATAGTTTACAGTTGCCTTTATTAATGAAAAACTTTTTTTGAAGTTACTGTTTTAATAAGTGAAAGTGAAGTATTTACGCAACGGATCGGAATTTTGATCTTAGTGAACGGCATCTCAATTGGCATGAAAATCTGTAGAATATTGCTCATCTAACCGAATCTCTATATTTATTAATATCAAAGATACCCCATACAATACAGATTGTGTGACAAACTGTATATAAACTATCTTGCTTTAGATAGACATGAGCATTTAAGTTTCAGTTCCACTATAATTTTTTTCCGTTTTCGACAGTACTATACAAAGGGCCTCATTTTGCAAATTCTCAAGGTATCTCTTCTTTCATCCAATAGTCCTCATTTCCAGATTCCATTTTCCAAAAACACAAATGTTTGTTTTTTCCTTCTATGTGTCCTGTTATTGCATCTCAACTTACTGTTTTCACATTCATAATCATAGCGTAAATCATCGGTTTCTCCCCTTCATTTTTCTTTTGATCAGTTTTTGAAATCCTTTAATTTCCTCGGAATAATCAATCCAAGTTTCATAGCATTCATAACTTCAAAAGTGATCTTTTCCGAATTTTCATATTTTCATTTAATCGTTCGGTCAGTACAAATTTTCTGTGTTTTATATAATTTATTAAATTTCAAATTGACTATTAATCACCATTTTTAATGATTTATTTTAACCGATGTGACGTACACCATTTTATTAATTACAATTAGCCTCTAGAACGCTATCGCAAGTTTAAGCGAAACGTCGGCATTTATATGTATCAATGACCGGTAGTTTTATTACTCAACCTCCACCTGGAAGGAACGCACCTTATATTTTTTTTAATAGAGCAATATTATTCGGAACGGGCTACAAATCTGCCAAATAATCACAAAAAGAAGAATTAGCATTATAGTATAATAACAACAGTATTCTATTTAAATAAAAGAAAATTATTTCTAGTTATAATTTACTAATTATTTGAGTTGCAAATATGAACAATCTAATATTAATTATGTGTTTCAATATTCTGTTATTTCGAAGAAGAGTTCTGAATTTCAAAACAATATTTCGCCTTAGTTATTATTAGTACAAATTTACTTGTTGATTTACTTAGTTGAAATAACTAATAATGTGTAAGATATAATCAAATATGAACTCTTGTTGGATCTTTACGAATGTAGAAGTCATTAATTAATCTGAATTGTGACAGACCTCCTTCGCAAACAAACACCAAAGTTATTTTACTTAACTAAAGCGGAAACAACCGCAACAGATGAATATGAATATTCTGAATACATGTTTGTGTTAGGTTTCGAAACGGTTTATGTCACAAATACATAATAAGCGGTGATTTAAACGTTTCCTTCCTAATGCTTTGTTTGAGAGATGGAAAATTAATGTATCAACAAATAATTTGAAATACATAAATAACATCCTTTCTAGTGTTAGAACGAGAAATTGCTTTAAATACAACCAAACAGAATCCTTTTAAGTTGTTTATGAAGAAAACCAATACTAATAATAGCACATATTTCATTTAACGATTTTCTGACAAAGTGATTCCGTTTTGTGATAACACTTGTAATGTTACAAAACATGAATTTGTTCTTTATGGCTATGATAAGTCTAGCTTACGGAATCGCATTTGCAGTTTTATCTGGTATCATAAAAGTGAAAAAACCTTTTTAACTATTAAAGTCATCCTGGTATCAAATGTTCCATCGAAGAAGTAATTTTTCTATTTACATCACAACTTATAATATCAATGATTTATTCTACGTATGTAAATGTTTGATAAAGCAACTTAATTACCAACATGGGCTAATTAAAGCAATAACTGTTGTAGTGTGTAATTACGACGTCGAAATTATAATACCATTTGTCTCCCTTGAAACACATTAAGATGACAGTTCATCAGTATTCTTAGAAAATCCCTTATCATTGCTAGATATGACAATACTAAGAACCTGGTATACGATTCCAAATTAATTATGGACAGGAATTTTGTTCACTTCTAGATAATAAAAACGCAGAGATCAAAACTCATTTCATCATCCTTATTTAGAGATTACTTGTCAATATTAGTTTTTATTAAGTACTATAGGTTAATGCAAATATGCGATTTGGTAAAGTTATATGTAATTTCGTTCACATTCTGTAAAAGTTTTACTTGAAGTTAGATGGTGATTTTTATTTAGAACAAAGAAATGTAAGTACATCATAGAATTTAATATACCAACAATTAATAATCATACTCATACCATTTTATTAGTAATTAATTTTATTTTTTTGAAACGTTCTTAAATAGGTACCTTATTAAAAATCATTTAAGACTCTGACCTGAACGGACGTGTTGCGGTGCAGAGTGATAAAAGTGTTAAACTGTATTTTTGAAATATTATAAAGAAAATGCCTTCAAATTTGTGTTCATTTTGCAATAAACAGGATAGTAATCTTACATTACAATGTGACGGTTGCAAAAATCATCTTCATGTAACGTGTATTCAGATGGATGCGGATGATGCTAAACGCATAACTCGACAAAGAACTAAAGGAGTAAAGTTTTTGCAATGGTTGCAATAAAACCTCAGATCAATTTGCTGAACTTAAGTTAATGCTAAATTCTCTAATTAATAGACTTGAAAAGTTAGAATCTCGACCTATTCAACAACCTGAGATGTCCCCAGAATCATATGAAATGATTATACGTGAAGCTCAAGATCGATTTAGGCGTGAAAATAATATCATAATATATGGAATTTCCGAGAATAACGATGTCAATTCGGTGGTTGGAAAAGTCAACGACATTTTACAAATAGCGAATGTGAAAACAAATTTGAATTCCACTGAGAAGATTAAGCGTTTGGGTGTCTTGAAAGATAACGTAAACAGACCTCGACCGCTACGTGTTGCTTTAGAAAATGGATATCAAGTACATAATGCAGTTCGAATGTAAAGAATTTAAAATCAGTTCCTGATTTTAAAAACATTTATTTAAAAAAGATCAAACTGTATATCAAAGAGAGCAATACAAAAATGTAAGGATGCGCTTAAACTAAGAATAGAAAACGGCGAAACTAATTTAATCATAAAGTTCGTAAATGGAATTCCAAATATTGTTCAAAAAAACTAAATAGTACCAACAGCAAATCTTTTTGTGTTATTATCAAAATGTTCGAAGTATACGTAATAAGGTTGATGAATTTAATGCAAATATTTGTGAAAATGAATATGACATTATTGGTTTAAGTGAAACATGGTTATCTAGTGATATCGACAGTAACGAGTTCTTTTCGCATGCTACCTATAATGTATATAGATGTGATCGGAGTTTCAATTCTACCAAGACTCGTGGAGGAGGCGTGCTTCTTGCTGTCAAGAATCATATAACAACGGAGAAACTAGATTTATCACAACTTAGAAATGTATTACCTGGTTTCGAAATTGTTGGTTGTAAGTGTTTATTTAAAACCTATTCTATATTCGTATTTGTTATATATATTCCTCAAACTCCAACACTTTCAGATCTTGATGCTCTGTTTGATTATTTTTGCAACACTACTTATATATGAAACATGTAGTTTTAATGGGAGATTTTAACATTCCTACTTTTTTAAATCCGATAATTGTGATAGATTATATTCATGCATCAACAGTTTTGTAATTTGTTGAACTGGCGACAAAATAATGAAATTTGTAACAGTAATGGTAGATTGCTTGATCTTGTATTTGCTAATTTTGATTGTTCTATCCACCATGAGGTTGAGCCACTAATACATGAGGATGTGCATCATCCGGCTTTAGGTATCCATCTAAACTTATCTCAACCAAGAGGTGATAACTTTCCAATAACGCAAATGAGTTTTAAATATAATTTTAAAAAGCAAATTTTATTGAACTGTATAACTCTTTAAATACAGTAGATTGGTCAATATTAAACTATTACACCAATGTGGATGAAGCATGTGACGTTTTTTATAATACACTCTACGAAGTCTTTGATAAATTTGTACCATATTACAAAACAAAAATATTAAACAGAAATATCCATCATGGTTCACCCAGGATATTATTAAAAATATTAAACTTAAAGGTAGATGTTATAATAAGTATAAAAAGAATAATTGTCAAGATAGTCTAAGGGAATTTAAGCGTTTAAGGTCATTTATCAAAAGTCAAATTAAAATATCGTATAGCAATTATATAACTAATATAGAAACTTCTATTAATAATGATTCAAAATTTTTTGGTCTTTTATAAGAAATAGGAAAGGAGTTTCTAGAATTCCAGGTATATTACGTAAAGGTGTAGTGCAGTATGACTGCCCACAAGATATTGTAAACGCATTTGCTGAACATTTCAGTAGTGTTTATCGATATCCCTCCTCGTGTAATACGAATATGGATGCTACATCTGATATATTACGTGACACATTTCCTAATATACATATTGACATTAAATCTATATCTGAACAGGATATCAAATTTGCAATTCGCAAGCTTAAAAACAAACCGACATCTGGAGACGATCAAATTCCTAGCTACTTGATTAAGGATTGCGTGAATATTTTTACAGTTCCTCTATTATACATTTTTAATTTAAGTTTAAAACAAATACATACCCTAGTAAGTGGAAATTAGCACGGATATGTCCGATTTTTAAAAGCAATGATAGTTTCGAAATTACTAATTACAGACCAATTGCTATCCTATCAAATTTTTCTAAGGTGTTTGAGATGATACTATTTAGATATATTTATTTATCTGTTAAAAGTTTTCTGTCTCTCCATCAACATGGTTTTGTTGAGAAGCGTTCAACGGCTACAAACCTGTGTTCATTTGTTCAATTTGTGACTGAAGTTCTTGATAATCGTGGACAAGTTGATGTCGTATATATGGATCTGTCGAAAGCTTTCGATCAAATAGACCATCGACTATTGCTTAATAAATTGCACATGTTTGGCTTCTCTACGTCTTTAATTAAATTAATTGAATCTTATTTGGTAAACAGAACCCAAGTAGTTCTATATAATGGCTATTCGTCATTACCATTTATTGCCCATTCAGGGTTCCTCAAGGATCAAATCTTGGACCATTGATGTTTTTGCTTTTATTAATGATCTTTCCAGTATTCTCAATTGTAAGACGCTGATGTTCGCTGATGACGTAAAAATATTCCTGTCCATCAAAAGTATAAAGGACTGCACTGATTTACAAGCTAATATAAACATTGTTAGTGAATGGTGTAAGAATAATAAATTAAATTTAAACATTAGCAAATGCAAAGTTGTTAGCTTTTCGCGGAAAGATACGCATTTAATATTTAACTATAATATTGAAGGAAGTATGTTAGCCAGATGTAAAGAGATTAGTGACCTTGGAGTAACTTTCGACAGTGAATTATCTTTTAGCAAACATATTACTCAAACGGTATCAACCTCTTACAAAATGATGGGGTACATAATGCGAAACACAAAACAATTTTCGAATATAAACACCTTAAGGACCTTGTTTTTTCTCTTATTCGATCACGTCTTGAATATTGTGCATTAATATGGTTTCCATATTATGACCGTTATAAGATGCTGATAGAAAATGTTCAACGAAAATTTTTAAAATATCTATGGTTTAAATTGTATAACTTATACCCTCCTAGAGGTTTTCCCAGTAATCGGTTGCTAGAAACCTTTCATATGCGTTCTTTGATGACAAGACGATCAGTTATTGCTTTGACGTTTTTGTACAAACTCTTGCATAATAAAGTTGATTGTCCTCTAATTTTGGCAAAACTAAATTTTCATACTCCCAGAAGTAATAATAGCAGACTACAACATACCTTTTATATTGAAACAGCGAGAACTAATTTACTTTTAAAATCTCCAGTAACAACTATGTGTGCATTGTGTAATAAATGTTATAATTGTGATATTTTTTCAAGCACACTAAAATTTATGCTTGATGTTTATATAAACTTGGCTTGTTTAGAAATTGTGTAATAGTTTGTAAGCACCGATACAGTTTTTTTTTTTTTTTTTTTTAATTATATATTATTTTTGTAATTTCAGTTTCTTAACATAGTAAAATATTAATTAATCTTCTTTTTGTAAATTTGTTGTGTATGATTGTCCTGTAATTGGCTTTGCTGTTGGACAATAAATAAATAAATAAATAAATTATTGTAATTATTGTTTGTAGAAAAAAATTATACATGTAAGTTTTATGGTTGTAACTGAATTTTCTTAAAATGCTATCATTGATTCAGTTACTCGCCGTGTACAGAGCAAAACAAAAAATACAATGTATTTTTTTAATTTAACACCCTGTATATTATTACATTTTTAAAAAGATCTCTTTTATTCTAATTTCAAAAACATATCATATGAGGTCGTTATCTTGAGCCATTATTGAGTTATTAATCGTAGAATAACACAGTTACTTAACTACGGATTTGTTAACATTGTCAAAGTAAGCCATGTAAATGACAAAAATTGTGTTTGATAATTGACAAGTTCTACATGCACACGGTTTCGTCACCACACTGTACAGGTTTATACTGAACTTCTGGGGGCACCATACATAACACTTACATCACATTACAATATTTAAAATGTACCATCACAATTAAATAAATAAATACATCAATTATCTTGGGTACCTGGTGGTATCTATTCAGGTAGGCATTTTCTATCTACAACACAAAACGTCTAAATTATTCCGAATTAATAGTGGTGTTCCACAAGGATCCATTTTGGGGCCTCTACTATTTAGTATTTATACCTGTTTCATACCATCGGTTCTAAAACAGTGCTCCTCACATTATTATGCCGACGATTCACAAATTTATTATTCTTTTCCAATCTTTGACATCACCAAATCCGTTAGTATGATGAATGCTGAGCTGACATTGTTTATTGAGTTCTGTGAAAGACACGGTCTAGTAATTAATCCTCTTAAGTCAAAACTTATAGTATTTGCAAATAAAAAAACTAACGTAAATGTTTCTGATAGTATATCTTTCAAAATTAAAGATGTTACCCTGGAAAAATTGGACAGTGTTAGAAATCTTGGTGTATTGCTTGATACCGGACTAAATTTGTTGAGCATATAAACTCTTGTATACAAAAGCTTTTACCAACATTAAAATGTTATACTGAAATAGAAAATTTTTCGTTAGAAATTAAAAACTACTAACTGAGTCATTGGTGCTTTCCATATTTAATTATTCTGGTACGGTATATGGTCCTTGTATTTAACAAAAAGTCGCGAATAAAATTCAACGGACTCAGAACTGTGCATCAGGGTTGATCTTGGTATTAGGAGAGGTGGGCACAAGTTCTAAACTTACTGAACTTAACTGGTTAAACATGAAGAATCGTAGAATTTTTATAGCCTTACAATATATTATACCATCATAACTACTCGTGTACCTACCTATTTATATAAAAAAAAAAACAATTCCGCACAGATGTACACAATATTAATTTAAGACGAAAAGACTTGATAACTCCTCTCTTACACAGATTAGTTAAGTTCAATCGTCTTTCAGATTTAATATCTCCCGTCTATGGAATAGCTGTCCTAGGGATATTTGTCTTAGTGGTAGTAAAGGGTTATTTAGGGTAAAATTATTTCAATATTTATGGCGGAAACAGATCAGCCGTTAGTCGTGTTTCAATCCATTCTATTAAACAATTTGGATAGTTCTTGCATTTATGCTCACTGTATAGTATTGTTTTTATATACTGCGTATTCCTTACAGTTTCTACTTCGGTACCTATTACAACATTTATGACTGAGTAGCTAGAATTTATTATAATTTGTTTTTTGGGCCCAGTGGAAGAACAGCCTATTTTATTCAACAGTGTGAGTTTTGTATTAATTGTTACATAGCGCTGAACTGTGAGTACTTGAAACTCTGATTTTCTTTTGTTTCAATAAAGTTATAATAATAATAATATTGTCTTTATTTACCAAAACTAAATACAAAAAAATAATATTGGAGACATATAACAAGTTTCGGCATATCTCAAGGTGCAGTTCTGAGTGCAATTGGACAATTGCTTTTGCTCTTCCACTGAAACCTTGTATTTATGAAATTTTTTAGTGTGAAAAAAAGCATCAAAACGGAGGATTACTATTGTGTGGCAGCTTGTGCTTGTATTTTACTTTAAATAGTTTTAGAGGCATAGACTTAAATTCGTTGGGCAGATTGTTACACTGTTTAGCAATTTGATAAGAGAATGACCTTTGAAGAATGTTATTTTATGCTGAGGTGGAGTTATAGTTCCTTTAAATCTTATATTAAGATGATGTACATCTGATCTAAATGATATTTTGTTGTATAAGTAAGGAGGTTGTTTTGTTGTGACTATTTTATGAAAAAGACATAAAGAGTTAAATTGTCTACGATACTGCATACTAAACCATCCAATTTTACGAAGTTTATGAGAAATGTGCTCATATTTACGAATCCCAAAAATAAACGTAAACATGAATTTTTCACACGTTGGATTATGTTGATGGTGTCTTTAGTTAGACAGGAGTCATAAACCGGTGTACAATAATTAAAGTGGGACAAAATAAGAGAGTTTGAGAGAAGAGATTTAATGTTTTTACTTAAGCTGTGACGATGAGGATAGAGTAGTTTCAGATTCATATACGCTCGTTGAACACATTTGTTAGTTTGAGATTGAAATCTAAACGAGTTGTCCATAATCAGACCTAAGTTCTTTACCTCATTTTGAATTGGAATTTGAGTGTTGTTAATATATAACTTAATCTGACTTTGGACATTTTTTATAATATTAGGGTTGCCAAATAGAATCGTTACAGATTTAGAGGGATTAAGTAGTAAACCATGTTGCTTAGTAATGTTAGATATAGCTTTGAGATCATCATTAATTTGATTTACCGCGTTGAAACAATCGTTTTATGGAAAAGAGAGACATATTTGAGTATCATCAGCATAAGTGTGAATTTTGCAGTTTTGAATAACAGAAGGAAATCTAGACGTGTATATGAGAAAAACAATGGCCCTAAAATTGCCCCTGAGGAACTCCCCGACTTACAGCACGTATGTTTGATTTTGCATTCATTATGATAATGTTTTGGAAGCGATTATTAAGATAACTTTTTATTAACAAAGTTGCATAATGAGAAAATCCTATATATTTTAGCAAAGATAGTAAAATGTTGTGATCGATCATATCAAAGGCCTTACTAAAATCAAGTAAGGTAAGAGAGCATATTAGGTTTTGATCACGAGATCTTAATATATCATCAGTAATGTTTAAAAGTGCAGTAGTAGTGCTTACTCCCATACTGTATCCGCTTTGTAGTCAGGTATAATTTTGTAGTTTAATAAATGGTTCTTAATTTGACGTTCTAGTACCTTCTCAATATTTTTGATAAAACTGGTAGTATACTTATTGGTCTAAGATCATGATTACTTTGAGGGTCGTTGTTTTTTGGCAAAGGCACTACAGATGCAGTTTTTAGATAACTGGAACGTTGGTTTGTTCAATGCAGCTGTTTATTATATGAGAATATATGGAACAATATGTTGTCCACAGATTTTTAACATACTGAGGCTTATTTCATCCAACCCTACAGAAGAAGTGGAGGGACTCGATAAACTTCTGAAATTTGAGTTGTTTCAATAAAAGAAAAAATTAAACTCCGTATCAAAAGTAGTTAGATAATTGTTATTATAGAACTCAATTAAGGTTTTGCTTATCTAAATAACTAAGACCATTGTCTGTCCAAAAAGTAGTTGTTTATATCATTGCAATTTCTTAAGTGCGGTGGCAAACTGCACTTTTTGTGAGATGACAAACCTAAACTACTCAAAGAGCGCAAAAATTGTTTATTAGTTTTATTACTTAAGACAAAAATTAAAATAAGCTTCCATTTCTTGTTTTATAATTTTGTTGTAAAATTTCTTAGAGACTTATAGTGATTCCAATCTTCAACTGATTTACTTCTGTTAAATTTGCTTTTAGACTTATCTCTCATCTTCATTAGCTTTTTGTATTTTCGGTTAGCCAAGGAGCTTTAGGCTTAGTGATTCTTACTGTGATTATTGGAGCATGCTTATCAAATAACATTTTAAACATAAATGAAATGGTGTCGATTGCAAATCTTGTAAAAACTGATTTCATTGAAAGATTTAAAAGATCGAATCGTTTTGAACAAAGGAATTTTGTGTTAGTTTTTGCATTAACTGTGCAATGTATTATCGTGATCGGCAATAGGGTTTGAGTTTAATATACCAGCTTGTAGTATGTTTAAGTTATTAGATGCAATTAAAATGTCAAGCAATGTACGTGAGTTACATGTAATAAGAATAGGTTGATTTATTAACTGCTTTAATTCTAAGTATTCAAACATAGTGTTATAGTATACAGTATCGTAGGATTCAAAGTTCAGTAGATTGATATTGGTGTCTCCAAAGCATAAGAGATAATCAGATACCGCTTGGCAATGGACAAGAGTCTGTTCTAATATATTTATAAACAGCTTAGAGTTAGTTTGAGGTGGTTTATAGATTACTTCTACAGCCAAAGTGCATTGTTTAATTTTGACATTTATCCATGGTTGTTCAATATCATTTGAGGTTTTGATAATTTTACAATGCAAATTGTTACTTATGTATAAACATACTCCACAACCACGGGCGCCTCGGTCTTGTCGATACAAATTATAATTATCAATTTTGAGTAAATCTGAGCTAATACTATCATTCAACCAACTTTCACTAAACGCAAAAATATCAAATTCATTTTCAACAATGCAACTTTTTATGCTACTAAATTTTGAAACAAGTGAACATGCATTACATGTGCTGCCTTTAAAAAACAGTGATCTTTTGTAGACATTGTTAGTCACTACCTAACTCGCGCAGCATTTTAGGAAAACGAATAAAAGCAACAGAATGTGAAAGAAAACTTAAACTTAAATTGTGAGAAAAAATCCCAACTTGGTATACGTCAGCAATTCGCAAGTACTAAAAAAGAAAAGTATTAAAATTAATAAATTGTAAACGAGGATTACGCATAAAATAATATAAATTTATTTACCCACTAGACAACTAAATGTTAACAATAGTAGATTATTTTACTAGGAGTTAAACAATATAATTGTTGAGCTTAAAGTTTGCTGGCGAGGTATTAGCCGAGATTAGGCAAATTAAGCGAAAACAATTATATTTTTTAACTCAAGTGAAATATATTATTTTTTCTTCAAGCGTTTATTGCTAATTTTCATGTTGTTATTTTCAAATTTTCGAGATTCTCGAGTCTTATAGTGATTTTTTATTCTCGACGAATCAAGTTGGTACTTTATTGTTACATTCATAATATGACATAACCGAGGTACCAACCTCTAAATAGTTGTGAAAACAAAATAACTGTTTTGCTTTTTAATGTCTAGACAGTAAAAAAGAGTTTTTAGCGTCTGCCAGTAGTTCAATAATATGACGTTTATTGTCGCTTGAAGAAAATAGTAGATTATTTTTACTAGGAGTTAAACTATATAAGTGTTGAGCTTAAAAGTTTGCTGGCGAGGCGTTAGCCGAGACAGCAAATTAAGCGAAACAATTATATTTTTAACTCAAGTGAAACTATTATTTTTTCTTCAAGCGTTTATTGCTAGTTTTCATGTGTTATTTTCAAATTTTCGAGATTCTCGAGTGTTATAGTGACGTTTTATTCTAGACGAATTAAGTTGGTACTTTACTGTACATTTATAATATGACATAACCGAGGTAACTTAACCTCTAATTAGTTGTGAAAACAAAAGAACTCTTGCTTTTTAATGTTTAGACAGTAAAACGCGTTTTTAAGCGTCTGCCAGTAGTTCAATAATATGCCGTTTTATTGTCGCTTGAAGAAAATAGTAGATTATTTTACTAGGAGTTAAACAATATAATTGTTGAGCTTAAAAGTTTGCTGGCGAGGTGTTAGCCGAGACAGCAAATTAAGCGAAACAATTATTTTTTAACCCAAGTAAAATATATTATTTTTCTTTAAGCATTTATTGCTAGTTTTCATGTGTTATTTTCAAATTTTCGAGATTTTCGAGTGTTATGGTGACGTTTTATTCTCGACGAATCAAGTTGGTACTTTTACTGTTACATTTATAATATGACATAACCGAGGTACCAACCTCTAAATAGTTGTGGAAACAAAATAACTGTTTTGCTTTTAATGTCTAGACAGTAAAAGAGTTTTAGCGTCTGCCAGTAGTTCAATAATATGACGTTTTATTGTCGCTTGAAGAAAAACGCATTTATATTGGTATGAAAGTATAAGAGAATTTCAACACGTTAAGAACTGGTTAATTGAATATTTTTCATTATAAACTAATCAAAAACCAAAATTGAAAAAAAAAGTAATATTGTGATTATTCGTACTCTCGCAGTTCATCTAAGCCAATTTTAACTACACCATTGGAATCCTTGCGAAAAATATTTCCATAGACGGTGAACACTGACGACTTACCATATTTTTCAATATTTAAGCGTAGCACCTTTATGCGCAGCGCTGTCAAATCTTCACGGATAACAAATGGCGAGCCCTTCAGTTTGGATTTGCTTCTGTAGAGAGTTTTTCTTTTATGGAATGACGAAAATCGGATGATAATTGGTCTGGGACTTTGTTTGTTGTTCGATGGCAATCTGTGACACTTCTGAATGTCGCTCTCAGAGAGGTTACATTGCAGCTTAACATTAAAAATTTTTAACACGACAGTTTTGCAATCTTCATTTGAACTTTCGGGTACACCGAAAAGTCGCAGATTATATTGCGTACCGTACTGTTCCAGAGAGTCAAGCTGAATTTTGACTTGTGCTAATTCATTTTTTGTTTTTACTAAGCTCAGCTGTAACATCATTCTGCTTAGTAACGAATAATTGAAGGATAGTAGAAATTTCTTCTTTAATCAACGAGAAAACTTTTTTTCGAAAACTCTAGTAACTATTTTTTCCATGATGTCTTCACTAATGACATCCTTCTGATCATCAGATATTGTGCGAGGTTTATTACCCTAGTAGTTGCCATTTTGTTTATTTACAAGTTGAAAGTGATCGAAAACTCAAACACGTTGCTGTTATCGTGTTATAGGTGATACGTATAACGATTAGCAGCGCGGTCACATTCACAAAACTTTATACACTATGTTAGATAATTACACCCAAACGAACAATTACGTAGATTAAATTAAATTAATAGAATTACAGCACTACTGTGAATGACTGTTTCAATTTTTATAAATTTCCGTTTAAATGAATTCAAAATGTATACAAAATAAGTTAGGTGGACGGCAATCGACTACTCGCTTCGACATACGATACTATCTATGAATTATTATTATTATTATTTCCGGCATATACCAATCATGTTTTTCTTTAAATTACACTCTCAAAATTTTTAGTGCGTATAACCCGGTCTTGGATGGAGCCCACACTTTCTAGGAATAATTAACCTTTTATCATCCCAGCCTTGTGAGCTTTCTTTATTAGTGGTATTTTATAGTAGCACAGCTGGGTTATTTCCGTCTAGTTGATGTAAGACGAAAGAGTACGTAAGCTCCGGAGCTACCTAGGTGTTAATGGCTGTTATAAGGTGCCCAGCATTAAGGTGAGTATTAAGCAATTTTAGTAATCTACTTCGGTACTTAAGAAGAATACTTACTAGCAGTGCGCTATCGCTAAACATGCACTATAAGTACTCTTAAAACAGCTTTTAATTTTAAATGTTTGAAGTAAAACTTAATGTTATATGAAAGACAAAACTTGAGGCGTTGTCACCGTAGTATTAAGGGTACATGTTATTGTATCCAGATTTGGGCACACAGTTTTTAAGTTTAGTGGGTATATCCATCGTCAACCTCCACTACTCTTTGCAACAGATCTGATTGAGAACTTTACTGTTGTTTCTTGGTTTTTGCAGAGGTTAAAAATGTTCACCAATCCACGTCCACCTTCTTCGCTTGATGGGCACTAAACCTTGTCAAAATTTCGCGGTTAATCCTGTCTAGTTGATGTAAGACAAAAGAGTACGTAAGCTCCGGAGCTACCTAGGTGTTAATGGCTGTTATAAGGTGTTCAGCATTAAGCTGAGTGTTAAGCAGTTTTTGTAATCTACTTCGGTACTTAAGAGGAATACGTACTAGCAGTGCGCTATCGCTAAACATGCACTATTAGTACCCTTAAAACAGCTTTTAATTTTTAATGTTTGAAGTAAAACTTAATGTTGTATGAAAGACAAACTTGAGGCGTTGTCACCGTAGTATTACCTTTTTTTAAATGCTTACTTTTTTTTGGATTTTAATAATTTCTAGCATATTTAACACCACAAGTTTAATAAAAATAAAATTCTACTACAATCACGACAAAGTTCCTTATTATATATTCCAATTTCAAACAAAACATTGCTGATAACTTGAAAATTTGAATCAATTTTGTAGGTACTTCGAGACCATTCGACGCATTAAAATGTTTATAGTGCATAGTTTAGCGGGAGCGCACTGCTAGTACGTATCCTTTTAACACTAAACTTCTTTTCAGGTCTGTATGGTTAATTTGACGATTTTGTGCAATCCTTAATTATTTGTTAGTGTGTTTTGGATTTAAAGATTTTATATCGTTTATTGGTTCAGGATCTTACCCTTAATAATACCCAGTACGGTGTATTTTTCTAAACCGAATATCATTTCGATATCATTGCTAAATAATTTGTTTGTTTCAATTAGTGAACTCTAGATGTCGCTTACTTTCAGAGTTAAATTTAACCTCGACCATAAACATTACGTGGGCCCTCAAGTTCCTTGTCGTAGGTTAAGTCTATATCCATAGAAACTAGAAGTTTATAAGGTTGATAATGGGTTCAGGGCTAAGACAAACCAAAGTGAGCTCAGAGTATCCCCCGGAAAGGTTCCCTTTTTAATTCTTATCTGCCCATTACATTCCGTTCCTAGTGTAAATAAGTATTCCACTGTTTCATTAATGTGCTAAGTAGATAAACGCCCCTTGGGTTATATTTTATACAATGTGGCCACCTAAGTTAGAACAATATTCAATTTTTTTTTATTATTAATATTACGAAAAAAATTATTCGTTATAAAAAGTTCTGAATGGTGTAAAAACTAAAATGCAAATATCAGACATTAAAATTTTTCGGTCGTATACAAGGTATTTAAAAACTATGAATTTTACTCAAGAGTAAAGTACCTTCATTTTGTATAATATCGAAAATCGTAATCAAGAACTATGTTCAAATGTATAGCCATGTATACAAATTGTTTAAAACAATGATTTCCTATCTTACATATTCCTATTGTCTACCTTACAACAGTAATAAATGCATAAGAACAAGTTGCCATGATATTTACATATCTGACATTCAACGTCAAATACATATTTCAAAATTACAATAAAATCTAATAACGTTTTCGACTGGTAAACGTATGCTTATTGGTCGTTTACGAACTCCTTTTCTGCTGTCAACGCAACCATCAGCCGAACACATTTTAGAACTTTAAGGATATGTTACAGTTAATGTTCTCAATAACAGTTATCATTCAATTTACATATTATAAATTCCAGAATTTTTTAAATTAATTTTTTTTTGTGATACGAGGGTTGCCTTTTAAGTGTGGGGGAATGAAGAAAAGTGTAAGAGGTAAAATAACAAATTTTTTCCACTACTAGCTGTGAAGTGGACAATTATTGCGTCTCCTAGCCAACTGAGAAGTTGAATTTCTCTATTAGTAGTTAATAATTTTTTCTATTGTTGACCTAGGTTAATAATGGACAAATTCAAATTTTTTGAGAATCTAAGAATAGTTGTTTAACAAAAACGAGTGAAATATAATTTTGTATATCCAGGAGATTATCTCTAACGTATTTGCTGCTTAAAATTACCTAACACGATAAAATTATTTGAATAAAAAATGCCATTAGTTTAAAATTCGCGCCCCCATCCCATAACCGCAAATACATAACCTGAATTTATTTATTTATTAAATATGATGGTAGAATCAGTTTTTTCAGGTTTCCCAAAGAAAATTTAACCAGGCGAGTTAAGTTACATCAAGAATTTT
The DNA here is from genome assembly GCA_030710515.1 of Abscondita cerata. Taxonomy (NCBI): domain Eukaryota; kingdom Metazoa; phylum Arthropoda; class Insecta; order Coleoptera; family Lampyridae; genus Abscondita; species Abscondita cerata. Next base: position 364,691 of record JALBCR010002165.1, on the reverse strand, counting down.
AAAGTAAATTACAAACATTTTGTTGTAGGTGTTTTGAATGGTTAACAGAATCTGGAAGGTCCGATCTGTTGCATAAAAATGTCGACTCTAAAAACTTAACGAGTATGTGGCGAACACTTGCCATTCCTAAATGAATTACAAGTGTCAATTTCTGAAACCCAATATTCAAATGATGCAAGGTATATTGGCGATGCAATAAATGCCCGTTAACATCTCTAGCTATACCAAAACTACTCAAGCTTGCAGCTCAAATACTCTTAGGTAAAGAAAATTACGGAGGAACATTCTTAAATTGCAACGTGAAAAGAAAGCACTTCAATTGAAGTTAACATCTCCTAACGATTACTTCCCGAAAGCAGAGCACAAATTGTGACAGCCCAAGTGGACTTAAAAATAAACCACTAAGAAGCAGGAGATATACAGAGGAATACAAACAATTTTCATTAAAATTATATTTTACGAGCCCCATAATGTTAATTTTAAAGTAGGTTTTAAATTTTTTTCCAGCTCAAACTGCTACGTGATCATGGTTAGAGTTATATATAAAAAGTTAAACAACCCTTGTGCTACATCTTTACAAACACGATATGCAAAGGTGACAAATTAAAGTCGATAGTATTAGACTGCATAGAAAAGCTACAACTACAATGCAGGGCAGTAGTAAAATTTTCGAAACCTAATTAAAAAGAATAGATGTATCACCGGAAAAACCATACCTTCTTGTAAACGATAAGAAAATCTATTATTTCTTCGATGTCCCCTATTTATTGAAGTTGGTGCAAAATAACTTGATTAAATACGATATAATCTTTAATAACAAAAGCATCTTCGAAAGACATTAAAATTTCTACATGTCAGACAAATCTAAACTGCTGCGGTTGGCTCCTAAATCAACTAATTTACATATTACTCCGAATAATTTTCAGAAAATGAATGTGAAATATGCCACACAAATGTTTAGTGAATCAGTTGATTTATTTGCATTCCTATGCTACTTGATTTTTACAAAAAAAAATGTTTATTTTTACTATTTGCCTTACATTTGGTTAGTAGTGGAAAAAATAGTATATACACTAGGTTGTGAAATCCATTATTGCCTACGCACCTAGTGCTAAGGCAATAATGACAGACTTCACAACCTTGGTGTATAATATACTATTTTTATTGTTTTTCAAGGTACTCTCCGCAATAATCAATGCACTTTTGCATTCGATGGAACCAGTCGTTATAGCATTTATTCCATTCCGAAGTAGGTGTAGTCAAAATCGCTGTTTTGTAGGCATCCACCGCTTCTTCAGACGTCTGGAACCGCTTTCCTCGTAGCATATTCTTGATTCTTGGGAATGTAAAAAAATCATTGGGGCTTAGGTCCGGGCTGTATGGAGGATGATCAAGAACTTCGACATTTTGCTGTTCCAAAAACGACTTTGTGGCTCGAGCGGTGTGCGAGCTTGCTTTGTCTTGATGGAGCATAATGCGTCGATTTGGGTTATCTTTCCGAAGCTCGGCGATCACTTCAGGCAAGCAAATGGTCGTATACCATTGAGCATTAACTGTTCTTTGATTTTCAAGAGCAATCGTTGCTACATGCCCTGATTTGGCAACAAACGATGCAACCATTTTCTTGGCAACGCTGCGAGAGCGAACAACTTTTGTCGGTTTCAGTTCACTTTGGAAGACCCATACTGCAGATTGGCGTTTCGATTCAGGCTCATAGCTATAGATCCATGATTCATCACCACTTACGATGTCGTAAACGTGTTTTGATGCTCCTGAGTTGAATCGTTGTAGAGTTTTTCGACACCAATTGACTCGAGCTGCTTTCTGTTCTTCTGTGGGAGATGCGGTATCCACCGGGAAACCAATTTTTTAACACCTACTTCTTCGTGTAAGATTTTTTGAACTGAGGTCCCTGAGATGTCCAATGATGCCTGAATCTCACGGTATGTCACATGACAATCTTCCAGAACCATGTTGCAAACAGCATCCACGTTTTCTTGAGTGACGGCGGTTTTGGTCGCCCTTCACGCGGTTCGTCACTGAGGTTAGAGCGTCCTCGCTGAAACTCTGCATACCAGCGATAAATGGTTGTCTTTGATGGTGCTTCTTCGCCAAAAACAGCAACAAGTTCTGCGACGCATTTTTGCTGGGTGAGGCTTCGTTGAAAGTTATAAAAATAATCGTGCGGTATTGTTCCGGACTTAATTTCATCTCGTACAGCGACTTGGGAACTTTAACACGCCACGGTTTAAAAACTATCAGGTCGATCTAAATGATATTTTCACATTGACATTGACAAATACCAACAGTTGTTCATAAACAGTTTTTCTGGTTGCTAGGTGATAAGGAGCCTTCTATTCCCGACACTTAAAAGGCAACCCTCGTATGTGATTGACTATTTCTGAAATGAATCATAAGATGAGAAAAGTTTTGACAAAACTAGTACTTTTTTTAAGTCCATATTCATTGACATTTTGATTGTGTAAAGGTTATGTTTGAAAATTGATCTTTACTGATCGACCTTTCAATGTAAATCAAGGGAGAGTAATCTCCGAGCGCCTGTTAATTCAGTAGGTGGCGCAGTCAATTATAAATTACGTTCAGAAATCGCTCGCAGGTCGCTCCAAAGCACCCATTTGAAAACGCTATAAGTAAAGTAGCCGGTGATATTGAATTTAGAAGATACCATTGAAACTGTGCTAATTGTATGTTATAATTATTCATATTTTTTAACATACCTCGTATAAAAATTTTAATATCTGAAATTTACATTTTAATTTTTACACTATGCCAAACTTTTTGTGAAGAATAACTTTTTGTAATATTAATAATAAAAAGTTTCCCATATGGTGCGAACTTAAGTCTACTCTAGGACTTTTTCTAACCAATCATGTAGGACAAAATCAAAGGCTTTGGCATAGTCAATATAACACATACTTAAGTTTCTTTGTTTTATTTGAGCTTACAGTATCAATGGTTAGTTCTTCCTTGCACTCCATTGTTTTCTTATTATATTTTTTTTTGCCCCGTGCTGATTATATTATTAGTGGAGCAGTGGTTGTATATTTTCTCGTAGATCACCGCAGTTAATAGTGTATCTAAGGTGTATAGACAAGTGATAAAGCCTGTAGTTTTGAAGGTCGTTTTAATAGCAGTAGTTTTACAATACGTTGGGACCTGACGACTTCCAGCTGTTTAACCACTTGAACGTTTTCTCTTAGGCCTTCTGGTGTCACTGAGAGTTCATTTACATACAAAAAGGTTTCAAAATTGCTTCCAACTACTATTATTTCATACGAGGGTGATCCAAGTATGAAGGAAATCTATTGCGGTCTAAGGAAGGAGCGGACAATGTTGCATGTGTTGAGGATAACGCTTTTTTCATTTGTGTATGATTGTGTTCGGTATGGCCAGTTTTGTTAAATATTTCTAAAATTCTTTATGTGTGATACCAGTAGAAGAAATAATAAGCGGTATAATAGTGACTGATTTTTTGTTTCCATGTGTTCAAATTTGATGGCAAGGATAATGTATTTTTGAATTTTAGTGTATTTTGGGGTGATGTTGTGGTCGGTAGGTATGGAAATGTCAATGAGGTGGATGTGTTTCTTTTATTTTGTCAACTAGCTTAATGTCCGTTCAATTGCATGCTAGCGTTTTGTCTGATTGTAGTGTTTTCTCCCAGTACGTTTTGTATTTCGGATTTTCTAAAATTTCAGGGAGTGTGTATTGGTAGTGAGGTGTAGGTTTAATAAGAAGTGAGTGTTTAAGTGCAATTTGCTGATAGATGGTTTTTGATAGTATTATGTCGTCCTAGTATTTCGTAGGTATCAATAGGCCACAGCCGATTGTCACCTGTTCTATTCTGACTTTGCCAGAGTGGCATCTTCTACATTTATCGTCTATCACGGTGGGGTCTTTTATAATGTATTTAATTTAAGTTTTGGTTTTGAATACTTAATCTTGGATGATTTGCATGAACCCGTCAGTTTGAGGGAAATATCACCTTTCTGAAACCATTTGTGAGTCATGCAGTTGGTGTATGTCCAGAATCCCTCTACTACAATCTACTCTAAGTAGGGTTATTCTTTCTGTACACGCGTTGGTGTAATGCATATTGTGTTCTTGTCTTCTATTTATGTTTGCAAGGCTTATATGTGTCCATTAGAAAATTCCGAAAGTGTATCTAAGGGCTGGTATGAATTTATTGCTTTTGTGAGGTTTCTGGATGTCAGTTTACTTTTGAGAAGGAGCGTGAGTCGTTTTTTTTGTACTTTTGAGTGAGTCTTTTAGTTTTCTGTGATTCAGTTTAAGCATTTGCTCAATACCCAGGTATTTGTACGTATCGTTTTATCTATATGTTTTAGTGTTCGGCTTGTAGTGGGGACTCCGTCAGAGTTTGTCTATTTACCTCGATCAATACTGTTAATTTTGCACTTGTCCAAGAATTCCATTTTTATGTCTGTTGATATAGTTTCTGCAATTCTAATAAGTGAATTCATGTGTGTTTTTGTAGAGCTGTAGAATTTTATGTCGTCCATATAGAAAAGGTGGTTGATTTTGTATGTGCTTTGGTTGTATTTAATACTGAATCCTTGTTTAGCTTTTGAAAGGGCTTGAGAGATAAGGTTAAGGCAAAGACAAACCCATATGACGCTTAAGAAATCTCCCTAAAATATGCTTCGTTTGATAGGTATTTTATTAGGTTTTTCGGTCTGTACGTAGGTAATTGTTTCGATTTTTTAATTTCTTCAAGGAAATTTGTTAAAGTTGTATTAATTTAGTTTAATTTTAATATATGAATTATCCAGCTGTGTGTCAAAAACTATATATGTCTATAGTTAATTGTTCGTTGCACCCTTGACTGTGAGTATTTTGTTTATATCTAGGTGTTCCCGAATCGGGTGTGTAATTGCTGATGTAATTAGTTTATATTGCTGTTTGTAGGCATGTGCTGGGTCTGTAGATGGCAGGTGTCTTTGCGTTTTGGTTTTATGTATGTTATGCCTTGTGTCAGAAAGTTTGAAAGTTCGTCGAGGTTTTGAATAATTTGTTTGAATAAGTGGTTTTATTTAGCAATGACCTTAATCAATAAACAGACTTTGATTGAACTTTAGTAATTAATAAATTTCGAACATTGAAATGTTATGTTTTCACAATTTTTAATAATTATAAAACCATAAATAGACCGTAATCTTAGAATTAAGATTCATATGATTGTAACTAAACCAGGTACTAATATTTGATAGCATATTATTGCATTTATTTTGTAAATCAGTTGTAGAATTACTAGACAACTGCAGATATATCATCTGCCTAAATAGTTAAAGATGCATCCAATACAGCATCATTGAGCGCGTTATTATAGAGATTAAATAAATTCGGGCCAAGTATAAACCCTTGAGGTACACCTTAATTTAATTCCAGACAATTAACGTTAAAATTTTAAAAATCTGTTATGAAATTTTAGCAATATTAGCTTATTACATTCTTCTTGACTGTATAAGTGAGAACTCAAATTAGTTCTTATAATAAACCAGTAGATAACCAAAAATTTAAAAATCTAAGGTGTCAAACTAAATATTGCGTATAAAATCTTAACAAGATCCATTGTTATTATGAACGAGTATTACTTTAGGTTGGAAACAGGACTGTATCCAATTTAGAGATATATTATGTATCTCGATTATTAGTGAAGGTAGAGGGATGCAATTTTTGAAATACCGTGCTACTTTTTTATGCAACAAAAGTAGAATTGTCGTAGCCCTCTTGATTTTCAAATACAGGGCGCTTTTGAAAAGATTGCATTTAGAAGCACCCCCTCGTAACTCGGCTATCTGTTGTCGTATTAGAAAGATAAAAATTGATCCTAACAGAAATTTTGCGTAGAATTTAGTGACGCACTTGAATTTTTTCTTAAAAGTAACAATTTTGAGATATGACCCAAACTTAAAATTATCTAAATGGGACATAAAATTAAAAGAATGCGTTATACACATATGCACATTTTAATAAGTAGACAAAAAATAAAATAAAATTACAGATTAAAAATATTGTACGAAATAATTACCGTTTTCCAGTAAACAGAATTCACAAACCTTCGTGATTCTGTTTAAAGCATTTAAAATACTTTGTCCCTCTAAATCTTGGTAAGCTTGACGGGTTGCGTTTCGCAGTTCTTCAACGTTGTTATGTCGATTGGCATAAATCTTACTTTCTAAGTGGCCCCATACAAAGAAGTCAAAAATAGACAACTCCGGAGACCTAGGGGGCATCTTATAGGTCCATAAATACCTATCCAACGATTTATAAAGGTATAATCAAGGTACATTCTAACAACTAACGCATTATGAGCAGGTGCTCCGCCTTGTTAAAATATTATCTTCTTTCAGTTGGACAATGGAACTTCATCCAGAATTTTAGGCACAATATTTGCAAGAATTTATAGATACCAATTGGCTGTTAGACTACCCTCATAAATAAAAAAATTTATAAATTCGATGTGCTTGAGTTTTCCGACGCCCATATTCTCTTAAATTTTCTGCAAAAGTTTGCGGGTTCTGCAACATTTGCTAGAACAGCAATTTCTTGATTTTCTTTGTTGACTTTACTATAGGTTTTCGACTTGGGTATCGAAAATGAACCATAATTACACAAATTCGATTTAATTTTAGAAAAATTACTTTGTTTGGCTGCCTTCTTTCAGGAAATCCATAAAATTATCACCAAAATATATTGTTTGGACTGTTTTAATTAAAATCATTTAAAGTATAGTTCAGAAGCTTCATTATCATTATCGCTAGTGTTAAGAAAACACTTGAGCACATCAGATTTCTCATAATGCTCGAATTTGTAGTTAATATCCATAATTTTACTAAATTTATTAAAAAGCTGCAAATTAGTAACGGCACTGATATCTAATTCTTACTGAAAAGTCAACAGTTATTTCATTAGTTTTGACATATTTAAAAACAGAAAATATCAACTATAGTCCGTAAAATGTAAGATTCGTATTTTCGGATTAGCGCTTCATTCAACTGCCACAGGTAGAAAGTATATCTATTTCGTTTCCTCCTACAGCGTATGATGTAGGCAGAAAAAGTAGAATGTTTTTAACGCGACGGGTGGTGAACTAACACCTTCACTACACGTAACGAGATATCGTACATTTAAACATTTGGTTAGAAAGAGACAACAAAACGAATGGTATGGTGCAGTTTAACCAGTAAATACTCACATAAATTCGCTTTAAAGCGGTATTGAAAATGTTTCTAGCGTAAAGTGCATAACTTGTAATTCTAAATATATTTATGTTAATCATTTGAAACAATGCTTTAATGACCTTTTCTAAAAACAAATTAGATAATGACGTTACCGTAATTATTTCTTTTAATGAGTTACACATATTTTTAAATACAGTAATGACATTAACCTTCATTTATCTTGGCAGAAAGTATAAATTCAACTAATGAAGTGAATTATTGTGTAGTTTTCTTCGTGCTTTCTCTTTTAAAACGTCGAAAGATGCCTGGCAAATGCTTAAATGAACGGTGCCGCGAATTAGTTCTTAACGTACATGAATATTTCTGCAGAGAAAAAAGATAACAGTGGCTCTTTATGTAGTGTTATGGCAGTGCAGCGAAGAACATGTGATGCTTTAAAATATCAGTTGACACATTAAAAAGATCATTGCTAGTGAAAAACTAACACTCCATTGCCTAAAAGGAACAAGAGATGTCGGAAAAAATATAAAACTACTGATATACCAGAAGGATTAAAACATACAATAAGGGATGTACTGTATGACATGTACGCACAAAAGAAACATGTCACGTTAGATGCGCTTAAACATACGTTACATGTTAAAGGCTTGTTAGAAGCATCTAGACCGACCATAAGTAAGATTTTGAGTGATATTGGTTTTAAGTATAAGAAAGACTGTAATCGGAGAGCGCTGTGCGAAAAGAACAGTGTTGTATTTGCGCGTGTTAAATTTCTAAAACAATATATACAGAACATGAATGCAGAATCACCTTTATCTGTTGTGTTTCTGGATGAAACGTGGATATTTTCCAGAGGATCACCTAAAAGATCTTGGCAAGATGATACTCCAAATACTGTTAAAAATGCCCAATATTCTTCAACTGGGAAAAGGTATATTATTTTGCACGCTGGAAATTCTGATGGTTTTATAGAAGGTGCAAGTTTAGTATTTGTTGCAAAATCTAAAACATCAGACTACCACGATAATATGGACTCTACGGTTTTTGAAAAATGGTTAACAGAACAGTTATTACCAAAGCTATGCAATCCGTCTTTGATAATTATGGACAACGCGTCTTATCATTCCCGTCTTATGGAACGAATGCCGTCGACTGCTTGGAAAAAACAAGAAATACAGGAGTGGTTGAAAAATAAAAATATATCTTTTTCCGAAAAAGATTTAAAGATAAATCTTTTGAATCTTGCAAAGAAACATGCAATAGAAAAACGCTACGTAGTGGACAACATTATTCAAGAACATGGTCACTTTATTCTTCGACTACCACCCTACCATTGTCAATTTAATGCAATTGAACACATTTGGGGATCTGCAAGTCCTATTACGACAAACACATCGGTAGAGATGGATATTCGGATGCTAGTGTGTTACACATGTGGGAAGAATCTCTGCAACAGTGTGATAGTGCAGTGTGGAAAAAACAATTTTACATACTGAAAAAGTTATAGTACAGGGGTGGTCACGAGAGCAATTATTAGATGTCGAGGTAACACCATTAATCATTTCTGTTGGAAGCAGTGATTCGGAAGATGATTTATATGCAGATACAGAGGACATGGTTTAAAACATATTTGTTTTTTTAATTTGTACCTATTTATCAATGCTTTGTGTAATTTTTGTAAATATTTATTTCTATAATTATGTACGATATGTTGTACTACTGTTGTTTAGTGGTTGATTAAAATATTTACTACTTAAACTTTTATTTGGATTAACACAAAATCATAAATATGAGATTGAACAGTTTGAATGTTTGGAAAACGTAACTTTGGTTTTTTATTAACTTTCTATTAGTAAGCATGTACTTACTTAATAATAAGTAAACAATAATTCACTTCATTAGTTGAATTTATACTTTCTGCCAAGATAAATGAAGGTTAATGTCATTACTGTATTTAAAAATATGTGTAACTCATTAAAAGAAATAATTACGGTAACGTCATTATCTAATTTGTTTTTAGAAAAAGGTCATTAAAGCATTGTTTCAAATGATTAACATAAATATATTTAGAATTACAAGTTATGCACTTTACGCTAGAAACATTTTCAATACCGCTTTAAAGCGAATTTATGTGAGTATTTACTGGTTAAACTGCAACATACCATTCGTTTTGTTGTCTCTTTCTAACCAAATGTTTAAATGTACGATATCTCGTTACGTGTAGTGAAGGTGTTAGTTCACCACCCGTCGCGTTAAAAACATTCTACTTTTTCTGCCTACATCATACGCTGTAGGAGGAAACGAAATAGATATACTTTCTACCTGTGGCAGTTGAATGAAGCGCTAATCCGAAAATACGAATCTTACATTTTACGGACCATACTATAGTATATTGTTTTTAAAGAGAAAAGAAAATGCAATTTAATGACGCATTAATATATACAGAGTGTTCCATTTAAAAATTACAGGTTTGAGTCATATCTTAAAACGGTACTTTCAATAAAACTTTCAAAGCAAGCTACTGAATTCTACGCAAAACAGTTCAACAAGAATCAATTTTTACTTATCTGATAAGTCAACAGATAGTTGAGCTACGAGGGTGCTTAAAAATGCTACCTTTTCAAGATCGGACTGTATCTGAAAACCAAAGAAGGCTACGACAATTCTACTTACGGCATCTTTTGATTCATAAAAAATGGCACGGTATTGCGAAAACCGCATTCCTCTGCCTTCACTAATTATCAAGATACCCCGTAATTACAACGAAAATGGGACACCCTGTACATAACAACGAGGTAGAATGTTTGTAAAGTATATCTAAAAAGACATATTCGAAAGTTTTTAACAGATCACAAAGTATGCCAATTGTTTCAGGACGTTTGTCTAAAAATCAAATTATGTTACCATAGAAAGAGTGCCAACAGTGTTTGAGCAAACTTACCGCTCCTGAAACCATGTGTGTTTTTAGATAACATATTATTCCAATTTAAAAAGTCTAAGGCCCTGTCCAAAAAATCGGTATTCAAGAATTTTGGAGAAAATAGAAGTTAAAGTTATGGACCAATAGATACAAGTATTACTTTTCCAGTTTTATTCTAATTTACACCTAAAGTTCATTACACTTAGCCTAATATTAATATTCTGTCACTTTTGGTTTAGCATTTTTGTATACATTTTTTCTCTTACCCCGTTTGAAAGGTCTTGTTTCGGTTAGTGTAACTCTAAGTTTGCACACTCCTAAAACAAACCCTTTTGCCGCCATCTTGAATTTGGTGTTTTTTTTTGGGGATTTTTATATCTCGCGTTCTGATTATCACACACTTATAAACTGGATTCGTTTTGAGTTATATTTTCAAAAATGTTGTATAACAAAAGACTGTGAATATAACGGGAAAAAAGTTATTGCTCTTCAAAGTGAACAAAACAATTTAAAAAAATTTTGTTTTTCTTTCGGCTTCTATCTTTTTTCCAGTCCACCTGACGCTTTTTCGTGACAGAACCTTATTAAAGATAAAGTAATTTATAATATTTACAAACAAAATACAACCATTTCCCGCCCGTCAATCGACGCGCAAAGTTGCTAAGTTCCGGGCGGGATTTCGAAATACGTTGAACAGCGCTCGCGCTCCGCGCTGCATTTCATCGTAGTCCGACTTGCCCCCTGTTCATTTATTAAAATTAACGTAGTTGCCTATTTGTTTAATAAAAATTTTGTTGGAGTGGATTTTTATTTAAAAAATGAACTTTTCGATGAGTTTAATAGTGATTTTACTCTTTCCAAATATTATTCAATTACACAATTGCTATTTGTTAATAATTTATTGGTACCTACATTAAGAAATTCCATCTTTTAGATGCAGAACTGTGTTTATGTTGAAACAATTAATATATGAACGGGTTTTACCTTTATGAAGAAATTTCTTTTTTGGCTTTTCCGAACTCAATTCCGCAACACCCTTGAGGTTGAGTTCACGGCGGTTTTTTTCATGTGGTTTTCCCGATAAGCTACTCTACAATTTTCACGTTTTCTTTAGTGAATTTCTCACCCTGTCATGATATTGATAGCCATTGTAATTTACATTCTCAATTATCACAGTGATTAGCTTGCTTTTCTTTTTAATAAAGCAGTTGATCTTGGTAAAGGTACCCATCGTTGAAAGTTCGTCATTAACAGTAGTAATATAATAGGGTTTCTGGCTTACTTTTTTTTTTTTTCCCCCCCTTTTTTCTTTTTTTTTTTTTAAATTTTTTTTTTTTTCGTTATTAATAAAAACAAATTAAAAAAAAAAACAAAAAGGTTTTGGCCTTTTTTTTAAAAATTATTTTTTTTTTTTAATCTTTTTTTTTTTTTTTTTTTTAAACAATTTAATTCTTACCTAACAAATTGCAAACATCTAAATTTAGGTTTTTCGTCGTCAATGTTCATGTTTTGCGTAGATAGGTTAAAACTGGCGGAAAAAAAAAAAAAAATCTAAAAAAAATAAATAAAAAAAAAAAAAAAGTTATTTATTTAATCTATTCATCAGGACTGTGGTAACTTTTTTTTTCTTTTTTTTTAAAAAATTTTAAAAATTTTTTTTATTTTATTTCTTTATTTTTTTTTTTTTTTTTTTTTTTTTTTTTTTTTTTTTTAAAATATTTATATTTTAATTTAAAAAATTAAAAATTTTTTTTTTTTTTATTTTTTTTTTTTTTTTTTTTTTTTTTTTTTTTTCTTTCTTTTTTTTTTTTTTTTTTTTTATATTTTTTTTTTTTTTTTTTTTTTTTTTTTAAATAATAAAAAAAATATTTTTTTTTTTTTTATTTTTTTTTTTTTTTTTTTTTTTTATAATATAAAAAAAAACTTTTTTTTTTTTTTTTTTTTTAAAAAAAAAATAATTTTAAATTGTTAAAATTTTATTAATTTTTTTAAAAAAAATTTTCCAAAATTTTTTAAAAAAAATTTTCTAACAATTTTTAAAAAAAAAA